>JAZHYW010037132.1:0-10080 GCA_037355805.1 Ixodes ricinus
GTTGCAATCTGAGCATGATGAGATAAAACAGCGCACAAAAGGAATAGACAGGCCGGATAGGACAGAGCGCTGACTCGCAACTATGTATTTTGTACTGAAAGAGAAGAAGAAAGACAACGCAACATTGTTCCACACGTTCACAGGCACATCTTCTACCGATGATACCTACGCTTTACTGCACGCGCTGGACCTTCGTTATAAGTTTCAGGAATTCTAGCTCCTTACTAGACAAAGCCACTGACGCTGAGCTAATGCAGTTTTTTTCCGCCGCTGTGGATGTAGAATGCCTCAAGCACCTCACGTGTCAATTTTTCTTTGTGCCTTCCCAAAATCGCGGTGGCATTGAAAGACAGTGGTTTGTTTCGTTTTTATAAAGATTGTTTAACAACTACCAACTAGCCCAGCTCTCAACTTTATTACAGTTTGTTTCAATCTAACAAAGTCCCTTGTTCGAACTTAACAACAGTTGCTTCTCGATGTTGCTGTCCCCAAGACGAGCAAGTGAGGAAGAGGGTAGGGCTTTTGGAACGTCAGTCTTGAAAACTACAAGTCCTTCTTCGTGAAGGTTGGATTCGTTGGTCAGTTTGAAGGTGGGGGACAAGGGGAGAATGAATAAAGGTTAATTTGTGTGTATTTTTAAAGTGACCAATGTTCGGGATACAAGGGTGTGTTCGATGTCTGGTAACCTGTTCTTTTGTTGTAACTGTAGGTCTCTTTGTGGAAGTTCAGTAATGGCTGTAGTCGGCCTTAGATTTCTGGGTGTATGAGGATTCGTGGAAGCAAAGAAAGTAGCTGAGTTTGAAACGTCCCTCTTTCTGTGTCTTTTCCTTCGACTAAAAGTTTTGCTTTTTGTACCGCAGTCTCGGGCACTGAAAAAAGAATCGATGTCCACTAGCTCTCCTGCACCCGACTGTTACCAAGCGAGGACCACACAAAATAAACCCTAAGATAAGTAACCAAAAAGTTAGCGAGATCCTGCTCTTCGTAAAGATATTGTTTTTATACTTTTAGAATTTCCCTCTTAGAAATAAAATAAAAATTACCCCACTGGACGAAAAAAGGAACGCCGTTCTTTTTTCCGTTCCAGTAAAAATGTAACGAGTTCCCGTTCCAGTTCCACCGATGCAAAATGGAACGGCGGCGTTCCTTCGTTCCTCCTAAAAGGAACGCGTTCCAGGAACGCCGTTCCTTGGAACGCCGTTCCGTACAACACGGGCGTACATGCATCGCTGCACCGTCGGCAGCCTTATCGGCGAAGGAACTGCACTACTTACAATCTTTTGTCTGAGAACTTCGTTTTACTAGAATTCAACTTTTCAGGGGCCTCTCTCTTTCTCCTTTCTTTTTCTTTCTTTCATTTTATCGGAGTACGGTTTTTATTCCAAATAGATTTTTTTTTTTCGATTTCTATTTTCTTTCCCTCTTTTTTTATTTTTCTTGTGTTTATACTAGCGTAAATTTTCAATTTTCAACCCCGCTTCTTTTTTTATTTCTTAACTTTGAATTCAAAAATAATTGTTGCTTTCTTTCGTCTTCGTTAGTCTTCTTTCTCATTTCGTATATGTCCTTTCACTTCTGCTTTATCTTCCTTTGATTCTTCACTAAACGTCAGTTGTGAGTCAGCGCTTGTCCGTTTATGTGTCTTCTACTTGTCCTCGTCTTTAGCGCTGCCTTTAATTCAGTAATCTATAACCAACTAGACCGTCATATGATCTTAGTAAATGCTCCTCACTTTCCGTGAAGGCAGAAAAAAATGTGCGTACGTTCGTATTGAGTGGCGTAGTGACGCTATTTCCTTTTGGGGTCTTCGAGAACGAAGCGTCTTCCGCAGACTACTCCTCTTTCCTTAGCTTTCTATCCTCAACTCAAAAACGAAATCAGAAATCACGTGGTCATAACGTGCCTGGGCATCACGTGATCTGGGGTCGGCTCGCGCGCTTTGGGTACCGCGGATGCATCACAGTGAAAAGGCGGAGAGCTTTCGAAGGAAAGGAGACACGAAATAGTCCGCTATATTTTCCACCCTTTTGTACCGAAAAGCAGGCTCTTGACTTTCTACCCTCTACCTTTTGACCCGCTAAACGATATGGGGACTATTAGCCCCGAGCAAGTCGCGTGGCGGCCTCTTACGGCGAACCGGGGTGACGTCACGGCGGGGACAGAATTTTTCCCCGACTCGCCCCGCTCGCCCTGTGGAGGTTGTGACGGCGTTAGCTGTCGGCGCGCTCGTTTCTATTTAATTTTTTTTGTGCGTGTTTTTCGTAGGAGGTGTAAATTTTAATATGTGGCTTTATTGAGGTATGGCCTGTAGCTGTAGGCGAAACTTCAACTAACATTTCAGGCCTGGTTGACAGGGCAGGCGGCGCATGAATCGCAGCTGGTATATGAAAATAAAGAAATATGGCCACAATTGCAGGAGCATCACTATAGATTTACATCTCACACAATAAATGCTGCTGATGGTCTGAATGAATTGGAAAGTTATGTATACTATTTCGTTTTTTTTAATCTCTGTTTTTAAACAAGATTGCCGAAGCAGAATAGCTGCATGCTGCTCGAGCAACATGTTAAATACAGTCTGGGCCATGGAGAGAGAATCGCAAGTGAGACAGCCCAAGTACAGGGGCAAAGTAAAGAGAGAAGGAACATTTATTTATATACATTGCTCGCCCTTTGACCTTTCCTGGATTCGGAAAGTATTTAAATAAATTCCACTCGTGGTATCTGTCGACTTGTTTATATTATCCCTCAAGTAATGTACAACAAACGTAAGCGAAGGTGACTAGCCCGTTATTAGTTCCTTAGGCTCTAGAATTGAGATTTTAGCGAAATCAAATTGGTCCCGAAGCTAAAATACCAGAAGCTTTTCTCACGCAAACTGTCACCCTTCACAGGTTTCACATTTTCTTCTACTAGTGCAGCATCTACCACTAAACAGCCGTTCGAATGCTTGCTGTTCCTCCTGTTTTCCTCTGTTGTCAGCGAGTCCAGCTGTAGGGAGTTTGGAAGCTGAGGAAGCTTTTGGGGACCTGCAGCAGTGCCTCTTTTAATTGGAAATGACAACTCACTAAACGGTGTATTTTCCGAGTACCCAAGGATGGAATAAAGAAAGAATGTCAGGAAAAAGTAGAAACATTCCAAATTATAGTACTATTGCTGCGCATATTTTGGGCAGTTCACTAGATCTCATACAGACAACGGGGGACAATTCGGCAGTTTTTCTTGCTACCATACAAACTAATTTCCAGTGATTGTGCATCTTCTAAAAATAAGACATTCCTGCATACATGTATGAACGGTATCATTAATTCACGAAGCAGCTACATTTATGTAAACCAATCCTGTTCCACGAGCACTTCAAAGGCCTTCGGACTTAGGGCCTTTAAAGCATCTGCGAACCAGCGCATGCAGAGTGGCACGCGCAGAGTCGGGGTCGCGAGCTAATTTGCCGACCGACCAAACGCCCTTGATATAAATGCCATTTCAAAGGCCTGCAGGGCGGGATGTAATATTCTCCTAAATCATGAACATGCAAGGAACAGAATTCCAGCGTCTGAAACACTCACGTCGCTGCTTCACCGACCCCTCGCAAGATTGCCTTGTGTCGTGTGGACGAACGGGGAGGTTCATCGGCGGAATTGCCTCCGCCGATAGCTTTCGGGATTTGTAAACCAATTATAAAGGTAAAAGTGACAAGCAGGCTTATAAAATGTACGGAAGCACGTCAATATCGGCATAACCCAGCGTTTTGTACACCGGGTAAACGAGGTCCCGCTCCTCGAAGAGCTTGCGGCACACAACGCCAAACCAGGAAACCGGTGCCGGGAAGCGAGCCGGACGCGAGATCGCGGAGCGGAGTCCTCTTCCTGACGTCACGGTACACCTCACCCAATCAGGGCGCGGCGACCGCAGCGACGCTTGTGTTCGCTCTCGGGGCCACCGGAGCCAGCGACAAACGCGCCCGGTGCGCATCCACAATTGGCCCTCTCCTCCTCCCCCTTTCATTCTCCTCCAATATAACAACGCTTACACACACACACTCGGGGCTAATAGTCGGTGACAGGTCAAGAACGAAGCGGAAGCTCTCCCACCTCTTCCACTTTAGCGGTGCGAACGGTAAAGAGGAGGCGACCTCCTCTCCACTGTCTCGCTCCGCTGAAGCGGAAAGGGGTGGGAGGAGTTTCCACTTCGTTCTTGACCTGTCACCGACTATAGTCGCATATCCCCATCTAAAATCACTTATCTCAGCCCAAAATTAATTTCAGTGACCCCTCGAAGGAAATGCAGGACCTGGTTTATTGTGTTCACACTTCTCGCTCCGTGATTGATCCTTCGACGTTCTTATCGGCTAATGCCACAATCTCATCGGCTCCCAAGTGATAATGAGAAGCACCAGGCTCGCCAATATTTTGTTATTTGTGCACCTCGAGGCTACACGTTTGTATCGTTGCGATACTCCGATAACCTTTTTACGTTCCTCGAGCGCGCGACGCGCCGATGTGTGACACCGGACGGCGGAAAGTCGAGGCCATCGACCCCGATTCATACCACGTAGCGCCGTTCCTCCCCACGTAACGAACGGTGGGCAGCAGCGGCTCGGAAGTGGCACAGCTGCGCATTGATGTATAGACGTGAATAGCGCCAGCTTCGATCCGCTGTGTGCGCGCTACGAGATGAATCTCCGCAGCAGCCGTATTGCTCGTTTCATCGCCTTTCGATTTTTTTAATGGTTTTTAAGACTATGAAATGAATTATTGTGAAGATGTTAGAGGACGATAACGTCTTTGAAGCCCCGGTAACATTAAACATGACCGTAGCTAAATTCGGGAATTAAAATAGAGATCACCTAGAGGTCAACTTTAGCTGAGGGGATAACAAGATTTGATAGGTACTTGGTAATAATTTTTCTACACATATATTTATTTGTGTGCTGTTGCGGAGAAAGGCCCGACGGTTTTAAGCCGGGTTAACACCGCTCATACATTATACAAAAGACAGTCTGCAGACGCGAGCCACCGCAATATCCGTGGTTCGAATGCCGCGTGCCGAGTTTCTCCTTGAACTCATTGCCATGCGGCATTCGAAGCAAGGATCTCGCGGTGACTCGCTGTTCGAATCTGTAGGCAGACTGTCTTTTGTATGATGTATAAGCAGTGTGGCCCCGCGGCTTTAGAGGCACAACTTTGCTTAAATTGTGTAATATTAACTTAATTTTGATAGGCGTGACTATATGTAACACTTTTCCTCCAAACGTACTTCGATGGTCGACTCTCACGTGCAACGAGCTGGAACATGATTTATTTATTACAGCTTTTAAAGGGTAAGTCCGCTACATTTTCTAAACTTTAGGTTTACAACGGTTTTCAGTGGAGGAAGTGTCCCTGAATTACGAGGTGTCCGTTTTTGCGACGCCTTGTGCAGTTTTTGTATAGATATCCTATCTCAAAGTTTTGTTTACGGGGGTTTACGGCGAAACCGAAACTACCGGCTCAAGCATGATGGCAACCCTCTGTGATCAGCTGCATAGCCATCGATGTTACGCAAAGTCCGTACCGCGGTACCGCAAAACGAACGACTCACCTAGTCGCAAGAGCAGTTCTGATCAGTCAGGTAAGTACGCCAAGGCTGTTTCAAGGGTCATGAAACAATTTGTCTACGTTTGCTAAATACTACTTAGAATCACTTCTTAACGTTTATAACTAAATAAACTTGCCTTAGTTTTCTTCTTTAAACAATGGCAGTAGCCAAAAAAATATCGAGAAACATGAGTCACGTACATTCCCTCAAGACGAGCCAGAACAAGCGGCCACGTAGCCTGGTGCCTATCCTATGGCGCCAACGTTAATCATTGCCACGCGCTGGGGTTGGCAAAGTAGAGAACGCGTGCTGAGCTCCAAACATTGTTAGAGCTCGTCTTTTTCATCACCGCAGCGTGTTGGACACGGGCCATTACCCGAGTGTCCGCCGAGGCATTGATTGTTACGAAGCGAAGTCGAGTCGCTCACGCATGTTCTCGTGATCCAATCTATGAGCTGCGCTCGACTGTCGTCAGGGAGTGCTTTTGATACCACAATAGACCATTTGCTGTCTTACCCAAGCATCAAGGAGAATGCAGGGATTGATGGTTCCACGGCGCCATCACGTCGCACGACCTTTACCTGTATAAAAGATTCCGAAGTAAATAACCAAAAGCAAGCATTGACGACCGCGCGTGCAAGATGCTATCATGCCTTAGGCTTTTGCTTTGAAAAAGCTACTACTGCTGAGGCCAGCACGTGCGGCATCGTGGAACACCAATCCTCTGCATTCGTCCTTGATGCTTGGGTAAGACAGCAATAGCGTCTATTACGTCAAAAGCTTTGCGAAGGCAAGACCGAAAGCAAATGTTCCTCTTTCTCCTCGCAATTTCACCGCGACAAAAAAGCTTCTTAGTCAGTGGTGTTCTGTGCGAGTATACTATAGGCGCAGACTACAGACCAGTACGGCTCTGCAAAGTCATGAGCATTCCAACCCGATATCGTTTCATGACCCCTTTAACAGCTTTGCTTTGCAGATATCAAACATCTGTAGCTTTTCTTTAAACTTTAACTTCCTCTGCTGGTGCAAGCACGTGCAATGCCAAGCTTTTATGCACTATGAAATGTTAAAGCATAACCGCGTGGGTACGCGTGCGCTACCCAGAGTGAGGAAATAGCGCTGCAGGGCCAGCTCACTTAATAAGGAGTATTCACTGGCCGCCATATTTGTGAGTGATGTCTAGAACGTCATGCTCTAAACGAGCTCACATAATAGGCTGCTAAGACCAGCAATCTTGAGGCGCGGAATGCACGTTACAAAAGAACTGTGGAAGCTCGCCATCAGCACGCGCTCAGCAGTCGTGCACACAGCTATGGCCGCCAGTGAATACTTCCTATAGTGAGCTCGCGCTGAGCATGGCCTCCAGTCATTGCCACCTTCGGCACCACGATGCGTTTGATTGAGCAGAAAGCCCATAGTATCCGTGCGCGATCGCCGAAGAGCACGTACAAACTACGGCCACTAAAACATGACATAACAAGCAGAAATCGCAGCAGAAAAACAGGGTAAAAAGTGGCAGTACAAACAAGAAACCTCCTGAAAACGAAGCTGACATCAAGGCACAAGGTTGCTTGACAGACAGCCAACCCGCTGAATACCCGCCGAGAAGCTAACGGTAGCATTTTTAATATCGGTTTTAGAGTGGATTGCGGTTTCCCATTAGTGTAATTGTTTTGGCAGTGCTCGTATTCAGTCGCCGTAAATCGATATCAGTCATTTACTTTGGTTCAACTTTTGACCGAAGTTTCCTTTAAAAAAACGGCTCCGGTCAAACGCCGTCCAGTGATGTGAGGTCGGAATGATTGTCTATACCAGTGGTCTCCAAACGTTATGGCCAAGGAATGGGATTGGGGATCTGTCACAGTCTTGATGGCCGGAAAATAAATAAGTAAAAAGGTATCTGAGGAAAAAACTAAATAAATAAACCTGAATAAGCATTTAAAGACACAAATTCAAGTTAGAGTAAAAATTAGGAAAATAATAAAGGTCAAAAAATACATATATACTTCATTTTGAAATTCGATATTGTAGCTAATTATGACATTCTACAATAATTGCAATCCAGAGAGTTCCCCGAGCGTAAATCAAAACGCTTGTGAGCTTTGGCATATTGTCACAAGGTAGAAGACTGATCGGTTGGGCAGAACTGATGCTAACAATATGCAATAAGGAGACTACTAAGCACATATACATGAGAACACTTTTTTATATATATAATTACACAGACGTGCATCAGGGTACTAAGAATGGCGATACTGGCGATGGCAATGTGCAAAATTCTGATGCAGAACTATCAGCGGGATACGAATCAGAGCGGATACGATGTGTTTCTTTTTCACGTCGAGGAGCCGTTACTTCAGGCTGTAGCAGTGGGCTGCATGCTGGAAGCGGGCCGATGACCGGTCGAATTTGGAGACCCTTGCTCTAGACCTGTATTGTCAGTCTGTCCCTCGATAACCCTCAAGCATTTGTTCCTTCCGCTGATAATTTCTTTTAAAGTTGCACCGAGAAAGACGCGTTTTTTGTTGTTTTTGTTTTTTCATCTTTGCTTATATTTTTACTGCCTCCTTCCCCTTTCTGTATTGCCTTGGCCGCCCCATACAACATCTTCTGAATAGCAAAACCCTTGTGCCTAATTTTAGGGCGTCACCTACAAGCAGAATTCTGTACTAACGTGTTACTCTAACATCGTCACTTTTTTGGTAACTTTTATCTGTAGGGGATAATTTTTCGAATTATAACTTGTAACGGTAGTTCTATTACTTATTATGAATAACAATGAAGTTGACGACGTTGTTTTGTCGTTATTTTTCAAGATTGCTTGAGAATTGAGATATCATTCCTTGCCCTTTCCAAACGATATGTTCCGACGTTTTGAGTGTCATGTTCACCTTGCACTCAACTTGCGAATACGTAGTTTCTCGCGAGTCAAAAACCGGCCATAGCCGTGTGTGAATGTGACGCGGAATACCATAGTTATTTTAACGGACGTCACAACATCTTTGTGGTTGTGTCGTCTTCGTCCTAGATGTTTATTTTTTCTTCAATCTTGACCCGCACCAACACGCTCTTCGTCCGTTAATTAACGCACGTGTTGTGGAAAAGTAATAGAAAAATAGCACGGTTACATTCTAAATGTTACTGTAACAAGTTACGCTCTCGTTGTGGTAAAGATAATGGAAACTTCGCTACTTTGTTTCTCAAAGTAACTGTAATTTAAACGAATTATATTTGTTTTAAATAACTTATCCAAGTTATTAGTGTGAGCGTACGGCTGGCAACAGTGTTCTCCTTCCTGGTGAGATACACTTCCGGGATCGTTGTAAACGTCGGTCAACCAAAACCATCGATGGGATAATTCCATCCAATCTCAATGCTGGCGCGGTGCTTAAGCCAATCACAGTATAGCGTTCCGGCCAAGCGTTTGACGTCATCGTAATGTGATCGGGCTTTTATTCTTGGTGCGAGATCAGACTGTCACGGTTAGCGGAGCTACGATCGTGTAGCCTAGAACCACTAAATGAGCTATGCTTAGGGTATTGGCACTCCGCTCCCCGATCTGCTAATGGGCGCCGACATCTTGGTGCAGAGCAGACGCAACTGTCGATTGCCACAATTCAAAAATGCGACTGCCTCAGCTTTACATGCGGAGTTAGGAAGCTCAGGTGATATCGCTTTGCTCTGTCGCGAACTGTATTAACATATCTAGAGGACGGAAAAGCTTTTTCTGCGATTTCAGATAAAGCTTCAGACAACTGGTCACTCATGATTTTAAACACCGAAATGGTCTAAGTGTCGTTACTCTAAAGCGTAGCTTGTTTAGGGTCTCTAGTATAGCCTATACAGCCGCCAGGTCACGGCCTTGAAAAAAGCGTTGATTCCGAGGGCTAGCTCGTGCACTGGAACCAACTTCTAAGGTTGAGAGCTCGATTCCATACCTTGCCTGCGTCCGATATTGTTAGTGCGTTTATCACCCACTGTTAGTGTGTTCATCACCCACTATGTAGACACGAGACGAGAGGGTAACCGAAAGGTGTATTTTAGCGAAAATGTGTTTATAAGCCGAAGTTTATAAAAAAAAAAAACGTTATGAAGAACGTTCACGAAGAGCCGTCACGAAGGTCTGTAATATCATGACGTCATGTCAGACCGCAATGTCACCCGACAGCGTAATGTCACGTGACACCGCGACCTCACGTTTGGCTACAATGCAATGTCACGTGATGTCACGTGACAACCTGATGTCAGATGACAGTGCAACATCACACGACGTCAAAACATCCAGTGACGTCGTGCATGTTGTCCTGTGAAGTCTTCGACAGCGGGAAGCTCGTGTGCCCCAAATGGCGTATGACGTCTCCACTCCGTAAAAGACCAAGGATAAACAGAGCGCGTGTAAACACTTTAACACCTCTTTTCCTCGTATAGCACGCGCGCTAAGTTTAGAAGGAAAAAACATCCCGAACGCGGACACCCTTTGAACTGTCCGACCATGGCCGCTCG
>JAZHYW010037133.1:0-89754 GCA_037355805.1 Ixodes ricinus
CAAAATGGTTAGATGTCTATTTTGTTCTGAGCAGCTTTGGTCACGCACCCCACGGTGCAGAAACGCAACACCGATGCCCAACCACTTTGCTGTAACATGTTGCTGCGCCTGTACTGTAGATTAAGCACAGGACCGTTAAATTTTTCATCTATCGGTTCAAAAGAGTGGAGGCTGCTATGGCAGTGTTTCAGGTGCTGCAAGTACTGTAATTTAAAACTCTTTCTATTGTTTGCATTTGTTTAAAGGTAGATTGTTTACATTTGTTAAAAGTTGAATCGTTCATACTTACGTTACTTGTATGCTTGCTAACCGTGGTTTTTTTCTTAAAGATGTTGCAGATCACGATTTCTTCCTCCAATGCAAGCAATGCTGCCTATCTGCTTGACAAGCTCAAATCCTTCCGAAACCTGCCTTGCTTCCTTGTGAACGATTTCCAGGAACATAGGCCGACATTTGAGTGAGTGATGAAGGACAGGTCAATGGCATTTGCTCATGTGCTGTGTCGTGATTGATGTTCAGACCATGGCTTGGTAGCATTTCTGTGGCATAGTGTAAGCTACTAAGATTCTGGTACATTCTTTTAGGCACGTTGCGGAGTTGCAAAGTTTCAAAGTGAAGAGCAGTTATTTGCCACAAACTTTGCATACTTCTTAGTGTTGAGAAATCTCTGGGCTGAGTCAAGTGACTGACAAGACACTTCCACCATTAAAAAATATTGTAATATACATACCTCAGCAAACCTTCACTCATGAGGGCCTTACTCAGCCTCACTCACCCTCATCTTCACAGGTGAGGTGAGGGTGAGTGAGCTTCTGAACCAAACAAATTCATGTGTGTGAGGGTGAGTGAGGGCGGTGGAGTGCGTCGGGGGTATGAGGGCCATGAGTGCGTGAAGGCGGTGAGTGGTGTGAGGGCCATGGATGCGGGAGGGGTGTGAGGGCGGTGAGTGTGTGAGGGGTGTGAGGGCCATGAGTGCGTGACGGGCGTAAAGGCGGTGAGTGGTGTGAGGGTGTGAGGGCCATGAGTGCGTGAGGGCGTAAGGGGCGGTGAGTATGTGCATGGCGTGAGGGCAGTGCGTGCGTGAGGGGCGGTGAGTGCGTGAGGGGCGCGAGGGCCATAATTGCGTGAGGGCCGTGAGGGTGTAAGAGCAATGAGTGTGTGAGGGGCGTGAGGGCAGTGAGTGTGTGAGGCCCACTTGAGGCCAGACAACTTTCTCAGCAATTTTGATGTTGCTGGCGGGTTGTTGCCTAGCTTTCCTAGATCGATACGAATTGCTGAGATCGGGTCCGGCTCGAAACAGGCGAGCAACTCGTAGCAATTCGAAGACGTTTGAAGCGGCAGCAGGCCAATCAGGGATGCAATATTTTCACGTGATACCTCGTGCCGGTGATGATGACAACTAAAGACTTGGTTCTGGTTTGAAAATGATTGTTTTTGGAAATAAACCGTTTCAGAAAGATGAGTTAGTATTCTCAACGAGATTTAAATGCCTAAAAACACGTTTATAGCGCGTAATTACGTGTCTAAATAATGCAAGAAAAATAAAATTTCATGATGATGATGGCGAATTGCAGCAATAGACCTATTGCTATACAGTTAAACCTGGATATAGGGAAATTGATAAAAGTTAGCAATAATTCGTTATATGGAGGATTTCGTTACATGCAGTTTTCGCGGAAAAACTCGTAAAGGACACGTGGAAAGAAAGCGAAATTAAAAATCCATTTGGGCAAATTCACCACGTCATTTATTTAGTGGAAAAGAAGTCTGTAAGCTTGCCTTGCGTCTTTCGCACGAGCGAAAGGCAGCACGCAGCACTCAAGGGACACCAAAGCGTTTAGAGCGCTGTCGTCGTCCTGGGAGCTGGCGACCCGGTGTAATAGATTGATGGCATCCAAGACCTCCCTCGCGGTAGGCACCACAGGCGGTTCAATAGTTTCAAATGATTCGCCATCGTCGTCGACGTCTCGTATGCTGCTCGACCACGGCTTGGTCCGATACTTCCTCGGTAGACACGGCACACTTGTTCGCGTATAAGAAGTCACTCAGTTGGACACCGTCAGGAACCACGCCGTTCGTGCACAGCGCACTCCAATCTTCAGCGAGATCGGGAAGGCTTGACGGCTCCTCTTCACTGTCATCGGTCGTGACGCGCATATCCTTGACTATCTGGGCCTTCCTAAAGCAATGGACGATGGTCTGCGTTTTTATTTCTTGACAAGACGCCGCAAGCATCTCAATTGCTCGGAAGATGTCAGTCTTAGTCTCCCGGTGGAGGCGAGTGTTCAGGTTGCGCAATCAGCCGACGTCGATAGGCGCACTTTACGCTGTTGATGATACTTTTGTCAAGGGGCTTAATCAATGATGTGCAGTTGGCCGGAAAATACTGCAACTCAATGTTCGATAACACGAGGCCTTCCACATGGTGTGCTGAACAGTTGTCTAAAAATAAACACACCCGGCGGCCCTGCTTCCTCACCGCTTCGTTGAACTCGTTTAGCCACTCACGAAAAATGTCCCGCATCATCCACGCTTTCGGGTTTGCCAAATATTTCGCAGGCATTCTTTTCGTTCCTTTAAAGCACCTGGGCCGGGAACTCCCTCCAACAATGAGTGGCACGGCGCTTGTTAGATCCGTCACTGTTCGTGCAAAGCAAAACCGTCAACCGGAGTTTGCTTTGTTTTCCTCCATGACAGCGGTCTCCTTCTAACGTGAGCGTGCGGCTAGAAAGCATCTGGGAAAAGAGGGCCGTCTCGTCGGCGTTGTCCAGATCAGCCGCTTCGTAACAATCTAAGATCTTCGGTAGCTCGTTATTCACCCAGGAAGAAGCACCATCTCGGTTCGCGGATGCAGATTCTCCGCTTATAACTTTCCCGACATCTCCGTGTCGACTTTTGAATCCTTGTAACCAGCCGTTACTTGCCGTGAAATCATAGTGGCCTAAAATGCACATATAATCCCTTGCTTTTTGCTGCAGTACTGCACCACTAATAGGAACGTTTCGCACACGCATGTCTAGGAACTACGTGAATACCGCTTTGTCCACGTTGGCATAGGTTGACGACTTCAGCTTTTTCTTCTTGGAGCTTGTGCTGGCTTTCATTGCATTCCGGATTGCGTCTTTTGAGCCCAAAATTATTGACAGGGAGCTCGCTGGGATGCCAAATCTGGCTGCAACGTCCTTTTTCTTTCACCCTCAGACACCGCATCCAGAATAGCGGCTTTGTCTTCAAGAGACAGAACTTTCCGTTTCTTAGTAGCGGAGCTCATGCTTCAGGCGGCACGTTGACGGAACGATGTTGTACTGTGCTTATGTGCTGACTCACTGGCTGTCTTCACTTGTCCCCGGGAAAAAATATTCAAAAGATCCCTAGATTCCCTAGATCGATCGTACCGTCGCCTGGTGTCGAACTGCGACAGTGGCGAGCAACATGACTGTCGGCGTCGGCGTCAACTTTTGGGACTACTGGTTTCGCTTGTAGCTGTTTGTTTTGTGTTCGTCTCTGCTCCAGCGTTTGCTACGTCTCGTGAGTCCCAGTTTCTTCGCGGGAGTTTCTGTGGGACGAGACATTTTAGTGGACATGTTTCTGCCGATGTGTGCTCGTGAAACAACAGTCAAATCTGACGCTGTCGGCTGCTCCTCGTGTCCCTGAAGTAGTGTCGTGTCGCAAAATTGTGGCAAGTAAAGTCGGGCTTTTATTGGTGGCGGCTTTTGTGTAGTGACGTCAAAAGGCTGCTGACACCCCCAGCTGCACGAGAGGCTGGGGTCTGGCGGCGCCCCGGAAAGCGCAACGGCGTGCCTCTGCCGTGCCCGCTCGCTGCCATTACCGACGTCTTCTGGTCGGCTGCTCGCCTTTGGTGGCAATTGGACAAGAATATATCTGCATTTTAGGTAACTCGGTATAGGCACTGATAAAAAAATGGAGATTGCGACGGAGCGAGTTCGTTAAATCAAGGTTATCCATCGCGAGCGCTTCGTTACATGGAGTTCACGAATACAAGCGCTTCTATGAAGATTGCGTAATGGAATTGAAAAAGTTTGTTAAATGAGGATTTTGTTGTACAGTCAAACCCATTTATAACGATCCCACATATAACGACCTATCGGTTATAACGACCAACTTTCAAAAATTATACAAATTCAAGGCCCTACCCATTAAAATTGGTCCAGATAAAACAACTGTTTTTCAAGGCATCATACTGTTACAACGAACACAAAGTCCGCTTTCAAAAGAAAGAAAAAAAGAAAGAAAGAAAGAAGGAGAAGATCAAAAGAGTTACATCCCGGGCGCGGCGGTCCGTGAGATGCTCAAGGTAATTTTCACGGCATCGCGGCAAGAGAGAAAATAATACTACAAAAGCAAAAACGCCCTCCCGGGTTGCGTAGTCGCGTAGTCTGCCGATTGTGCGTGTGCGGGAAGGAGAAGAGGAGGAGGAGGAGAAGGAGAGTCAACTCTCATGCCGTGCTGCATTCGTTCGTGTTCGTTTTATGCAAACTGTATGCAGCTCAAGAAGAGCTCAATGCTCGGTACAAGTTGGCTAGCCCCATCATCATCGTGACCGTTTATTTACGTTCGCCATTTTGGTATCGTGCACATTCTCTCGCGTTTACGGACTGACTCGTGTCTGTCGTTTTAAAATGGGGGAAAAAAATCCACTAAGAGGCTTTATTTAAAGAAAAGGGCATCACACTGGCGGAAAAAGATGACAACAAAGCAGCACTGCGTGGCCTCGCAATCCCAGCCACCCGACGAGCTCGCAATGTGTTGCTTGAAAGACGACCCTGCCAGAGGCGACGGCCGCGCACTCATACATGCGCAGGAGGTGTGGCACTTAAAACGCTTTAGACCAAAGCAAGTATTAATTACCTCTGTGGACAGCGAAGAACCATCGTCGTACTATTGCACGACATTTATTTTTGTGGTGGCGTGCGTTTTATAAAATCTGTTTTATGAGGTATGTGGTCAATCTTCATTATTTTACTTGCGCGGTAGAATCGGCAGCAATTTACTTTTTGATTATCTGAAAGCTAAATCTGCCTTCGTGTTAGAATTGGGGGCACGTTATAATCGTGCAAGCAGTTTCTTTAAATAATGAGCTGGCAGTGTAAAACCACCAATACCAGCTGCATTATCCTTATTTTGAATGTTTTAAAGGGAAGTCCAGATATAACGAACTACTGATAAAACTACCACTTTTCGCGGAACTATCACATTCGTTATAAGTCGGTTTGACTGTATACAGGTTCGTTATATCCAGGTTTAACTGTACAGTAAACTTTTGTTAGTTCAACCTCGAAGGGACCTTGAAATTTGATAGAATTATCCGAATGATTGAAATAAGAAAAGGACAGAAAAACGGTTAAAATTAAACTTCCTTTTATTGTCCAAAGTACTCACGGATGGTCTGCTGCCGTCTGCGCTTAAAACGCGTGAGGGTCATGAGGGGCGTAAGGGGTGTGAGGGCGGTGAATGAGGGAGGGGTGTGAGTGGCGTGAGGGGTATGAGTGCGTGAGGGCTGCGTGTGCTTGAGGGCCAGGAGTGCGTGAGGGGAATGGGGGCTGTGAGGTTCAGTGAGGGTGAGTGAAGGGCTGAAGGTGAGTGTAGCTGTGAGGGTGAGGGTGAGTGAGGGGCTTAGGTGAGTGTGACTGTGAGGGTGAGTGAGGGCGACCTAAAATGCCGACCTCTGGCAATATAGTATGGTTATTCACACCCCATTTTGCACGAAATTCGCAGCGTGCCAAGTTCACAAAAATACAAGAGCATGAAATACTTTTATGCACAACTGGGAAGCTTGAAGTTTGCCAAAACTGATATCTTAGGAACCACAAAGAACATCCACACTCAGTTTGCAAAAAAAAATTGGTACCACTGTTGTTAAGTGCTTCATAGTGGTTTTTTTATGCTGTTTATCGCCATAAGGGACACCTACTTAACCTCACGTAATTATGCCTATAGCCGCATAAGCAGTGCTTTTGGGCTTGGGTTGAGGTTTCTTTAACAGTCTGGAAAGTTTTGTTTAGACTACATGAGTGAAGCAGATTGATTGTGTCTCGTATTACAAATTGCTGTGTGGCTTGAAACTGTTTCTTTTTCAGGGTCATGTACGATCCCTCCATTTCTGAGGTGCTGAGGAGCTATGGCGAGATGCGGTTCACAATGCCGGAGAAGTAAGTGTCCTTTCCATCCCGGGGTTTTCCAAAGAAGGGTACCTAGAGCCATTGCTTGAGGGCTGTCTCTTGTTCAGAACCACTCTGCAAACATCTGATGGGGAAGGATTCCACCCTTAATGTTGGTCTTAGACAATCGTGATATACTGGGAACTTGGTGCCTTGCATGTTGTTTGCATAAATTTATGGAAACATACTTCCTATTTTTTTGCAGTATATGCTGGAACCTACAAGTGTTATAGCATATGCTGACTAACTTAATATAATTTTAATTCATTCTGGGGTCAGGAGAACCAATTTTTATATGCACCCTTTTCTTCACTGAATATTCTAACTGCATATAATGGGCAAAATATGAAGTCTGAAGTACAATTATTTTTTCCTGAACTATCAAAACATTCTTCTGGCTGAGAAAGTTTGAAGTATGTTCTCAGCCTGTTTTTGTAGCTGTTTGTTTGTTTGCTCCTGTGCATAATTTTTTTTTTTTTTTTATAGGCTGTGTGAAGTTTTGATGCCAAATTACATACAGTCTGGTGACACATTTTTAAACTGGACACTCAGTTGAAAGCAAAGGCTGTGATCTGAATGGCTACCTTATTTCGACGCTCAGGTTTAAACATTTGCCATAATGATGAGTGGTCAGGTTATATATCAAACTAGAATACCTAAACGAAAGCATCATAGTGCCCCATTATTGACTAGCCACGCATTTGTTTGCCTTTTTGCAGACTGTCATTCGTATCCTCGAAAGACCTGCCTGAGGACTATATTCAGGACGAGCTGGACGAAACTGGTGAGCTTGCAAAACTGCAAACTTTTCTCTTCGTTTACCTGACAGTGCTGTAGATATTTCAGGGGCAGCGTGTTAACGCATCGGAGCGCGTGGAGCGATAGCTCGTGCTGCAGAACCCAGGGACCCCGTGTTCAAGCCCCATCCCTGCCCGTTTTGATCTGGACAAGCACGTTAATAGGGCGGTGCAATAAGTTTGGAGCTTGGCCAACTAACTGCGGGAATTAGTCTGTGTCAGCTATAGAAACGAAGAACAAAAAACCATGTTTCTTTGCATGCGATGGTTTTTATTTTATAAAGTGTAGCAAATCGAAGGTAAAAGTGTTCCTCAACTCTCACACCGTCTTTCGAGCGAGGTCTCTGGGGGACCACCTGGTTCGCGAGCCGCTGCTTCCGCTACTTACTTTTCAAGAATTGGCATTGCCAAAGGTCACGGCGAGTGATCTCCACGAAAGACGGTTCGCCAAGGGGCTGCCGGCGAATGTAGCAACAGAGGGGGACAGGTTTTGTTGACTTCCGTGCGTGACCCCAGTGACGTGCCACCGTAGTTCCCATAACCACCACACGCGGCTGCAGATCAGAAAATAATTGCTTTTTTCCTTGGCGGTTTTTTCGGGGGAAGGTTGACATTTTCCCTCACTTGTGCCCAAACTCCATATTCTTGCAGTTTTGCATTTGCAGTGTGCAAACTGAAACTGCAAAACTGCACTGCCCCTTTAAAGACCCTAGGCTGGCAGTGGTACTGCGCTGGCTAAATTTCTCATCTACAGCGGAAACACCAGATGCCCATTGAGGCTGACTAACTTACGGCTTTCTATACATAAACACAGCACAATTATAATAAATATAAAAAAAGAGAGCTTAGCTGGAAGTTTTATTTAAATCGTGCTAATTTTATTCATATGCCACTGAAGCTCACGGTAATAGGAAGACATTTAGTTACCACAGTTGTGTTTGTGTGTATGTTTATAGCCTGAAGTTGGGCCTCAACGGACGACTTGTCTCTCGGCTGTAGATGAGCAATTTAGCCAGTGCAGCACATTTACTAGCCTGGGTCTTCAACGTGCACCATGCAGTAGTGATACACGAATGCGCACACCGGTGCGACGCTCATCCAGATCGAAACGGGCAGGCGTGAGGATTGAATCTATGATCCCTGGGTTCTGCAGTGCGAGCTTGCGTTCCACGTGCTCCAAGCTGGTGGCGCTAAGCCACTCTGCCACCGATCCCCCTTGAGTTATCACAAGTACTTGAACAGTGACGGCCTATGTAAGGTACAATGCAAGCGGCACCCTGGCCTCGCAGCCTGGGGCCACCCTTTCAAGTGGCCTTAACCAACTTTTTTTTTTTAAAGAGATAGCTTCACGGGCAGCACTTTGCAGAAATTTTGACTTCGTCTCCCGTCGTTGTTGCGAGCAAGAATCCCCTCTTGCCGCAAGGAGAGGGAAGCTGGGACGTCCCGTCGGCCGTGCCTCGTAAGGAAAGTAAAGAGGCCAGCCCAGGCGTCCCGCCTGTAATTGCACGTCGCTGGTAGAATGTCCATGTCGTCTGCTTCAAAGGCTTTTTCAAACATTCCTCGCATCATGCAATATCCCACTTTGGCAGTATCCAGTTGCTACGCACAATGTTGGATGGTTTTAGGAACTTCCACCGCGCTTACCCACTTACCTCACGGATCACTGGTGGCAGTCATCAGTGGCATCCACGACGCCAACCACGACAGCTATGAGAATTAACCCCGTCGCTCCTCCGTTTTTTGGTACAAGACGACACTATTCCACTTGCATTGCGTGACCGTGCTACATCAATCGCTTTCGTTGCTTTGCACACTGTGGGCAAAAAATATGACTTTATGTTTATTATTTGGAACTGAAACTTTCTTATTTAGTTTTTTAATAATTTAGTTTATTATAGTCATTTTTATATCTCGGTGTTCGCCATAAAGTGCAAGATCGAATGACACAGATTTGCCTTTCTGGAACAATAAAGGAGCAAATCGAAACAAAAACGAAATTTTTACTGTGCCGTGAACAAGTGTTATTTAGAGGCTTAACATTGCTCTACATTTAAAAATAAAATCGACAGCCTGGTTGGGAGAGGTAGGGAGCAAATCGAAACTGAAACCTGCACCTGACAATATTCGGGCGCGGCACTGGGAGGGTTATCGAGATGAGGCTGCCGCCTAGATAAGGGGCTCGTAATGGAAGAGCACTAATAGTAAGTTTTTTATTATTTCTTTTTCATTCATTCAGTCTACCATGAACGAAGCTCACCATTAGTGTATTAGGGTTAATTATCTCTCTGCGTCTCGACGTTGTGGTGCAAGCAGATACCGAGTCGTCCTCGTCTGTGGGCAAGCTGGAGGAGATCTCGACCCCGGCCTCAAGCATATCTGGTGACAGCATGCTGCCTGCCTCCGGCTCGGACGACACCCGTGAGTCCTCTCGAGCATTGTACGACTTACTTGGAATGCGAGTGCCGTCGTTTCTGCAGTGTAGCTTGAAACTGGGCAAGCTGTGTAGTGGTACGTGTCATGCAAATGACAGTCGAAGCAGCTTGTGTTCAGTGTGTTTTTGAGCCGTAATGTGGACGGTGGGTGGGTTCGCACTTTTTCTTATTTTCTGTCACACCGATATTATAAATTTGGAGTGCAGGAGGTAGTCAATAGCACATCTTTCTCATTGCCACTTTCGCATTCACTTCGACGTGGTTTCGTAGTTAGCAGTGATGCGATTGCTGCGCCAAACTACGCCAAGGGGCTAACCCTGCTACATCCTGCTACATCCTGCTACATCCTGCTACATTTCGCCAAAATATGGGTAATCTGCGCCAAGCCTGCTCCAAAGGACCACTTTAGGTCGCCTTTCAAAACCGAAACTAAACTGAGTACTGTAATTGAGCAGGCGTGTGATATGTGGCGCAAGCGGCCACCTGACAAAGTACCGTGCATCAATTGTCCACCCGGTCTTCCATGGTTTTCCCGGCATCTCGCGTTTCGCGTTCTCGTCTTGTGGGTCTCGTCTCTCGTCTCTTCTTTTATATTTTCATCGATAGACACGGATGTGTGCAGACGCTCCAACGCTAGCGTGCCCGGTACCAGCCATGCCGTCATTCTGTGAAAGGAAACCAGGTTTTGTGCGGCAGGAGTTACTTTGTGAGCTGAAGCAACGGCCGTGGGAAAACTATATTTGGTCAGTGCCTTTCATTGACAGTGGTCGCGCGACGTCGAATGTTGCCGTTCCCACATCACTGCAGATATGGTACTTTCTAAGATGAAACTAAGTACCACCGCATGTTCATCAACATTCCTGTTCTTGTTTAAATGATACGTTACTACAAAACTCCATCTTTAATTCAAAAAATCAGCAGAACCCATCCTTTGGGAATGATTATCTACGTTAATGCGAATAGCATCAAACGGTGCGGAGTTATGCGCGTTCGTCAGGTGGCCGGCACACCTCTAGATACGCCAGCCCACTCTTGAGGCGATTCTAAATTTGTTGACACTTTCACAGCCCTGCGCACGATCTCCGCAGCCCAGCACGTGCGTTTGTGTCACTTAGGAAAGGCGAGCAAAGCACGCGCCATACGCACAAACACTCAAAATGGTACCGACCAGACTTTCTGGCGTCTCAGCTAGTCTCAACCAACGGTACTCTAAACGGTTGTTTATATCTTTACCATAGGACGCGCTTTACAGCGCTGTCACAGCTACCGGTGCGCGCGCGTTCCATGCACGAGGGCTCATTCCGCTCTCGTGAGGCTGAGCACGGCCGCTACATCACCCTCTCCCGAGCGCGGGAGAGGGTGAGCTAGCGGCCGTGCTCAGCCTCACGAGAGCGGAATGAGCCCTCGTGCATGGGAGCACGCGCGATAGTAAAGATATAAACAGAGTGTTTAGAGTGCGTTGATTGACTGCCTTCATAGCTCTGTGGTTAGCGCGTCTGCCTGCTGATCAAAGGGTCAACGGTTCGAATCCCAGCCGGCGCCGGTCTTTTTATTTATTTATCGACCCAGCGGCGTAAGAGGTTATATAGCCAGATAGATACATAGACGAAAAGTGCGTGAAGTATCCAAAGAATGCTATTCGCATTAAAACTGCTCGGTCAAAGTATTGTTTTTCTAGATTCCTCTCGGTGGGCCTTCTTTCGAGAGGGTTGGGCCCTAGCCCCATGGGCCTCCCCCCTGGATACATGCCTGTTCTGGTTTCAAATGTTTTTGGTTTGTCCCCTCTCTCGTCAGTGAGTGGCAAGCGGGTGATGGTGTCCCATGTCCGGGACCCAAGCCTCTTCTACGTCCAAGTGACCAGCCTTGCCGCCAAGCTTCAGAGAATGCAGGCGGAGATCAATGCCTACTGCATGTCACTGGGCTCGAGGCTGAACCCCGACGAAGAACCCAGAGCCGGTAAGTGTGCTGGAAGAGTGCTCTTGTGTGTCAACATTTCTTTGTGGGGGACATGATCCTGGGGACACTAACCCGTAACAGCTCCGCCGTTAAAACAAAAAAAATGTCTAAGCAGAATTTAGACGTGCGAGGCTTCTGCGGACAGCTGTTACGCAATAACCTGGCTGTGCCAGGTTTTCTTACGTCAGCTGTGTCTCAATCACGGACGTTCGGTGCACCCGGTGCGAATCTTGAAGGCCTCCTTAGCGAAATGACGAAAACATACCTGGACTCGTTTTGTCGTTACGCAAACGCCCAATTGCCTGCAGCCAAATAGCATTCAGCCTGTGATCTTTTGGGGCGACATGGCTGCTGGATGACTCGCTGTCGCGATCACTCATCTCGCAGCATTTTACAGAGCAACGGCGCCACTTTACAGAAGCTGACATCTCCAAAAAAAATCATTTGCACACGCAAGCAAAAAAAAAAAGCACGCTAAGAAAGCAAGAGGAAAACGAAAGTAACAAATTGCGCTGTGAAAGCTAAAACCCTGCGTTGCTTCCTATCAATAACACTGGCGACAGCTGCTAAACACACACTACTTCACTTCAGGAAGTCTCACTCAAGCACCTGGGTAAACACGAAACACTGATCACTTCGGTTAAACGACTAGTCGAGGTAGGCGAGACAGGTGGGAGCGGAGACTTCGGCGGCCATGAAGGAATGGCGAAGCTTTTGTTTGTTCTGGAATCCAAATCGGAAGTGTCCGTCTTGTAAACCTTTTGTAAAAAATAATCTCATTACATGGGTTATTCTTTAAACGTAAAAATATGCCGCTCAAAAGGAAATTACAACATATAACAAAGGTTTAACAACCAAGATCTAAGCTGTCAATCAAACTCTTAGCCAATGAGAAGTATAGCAGCCAATTGGTGCTAATCGTCACGGAACACCAACTTAAGTCGCGCGCAATTTGAAACGGGCGAAATAGCCGCAAACTAAGGTCAGTCTCACGCAATAAATATTGCTGTTAATTTTTTTTTTTTCTTACGGAAAAATTGTTTTGTGACATGCTTTTTCAAATTTGGCTGTTTAAAAAAAAAATTTTTTTTTTTGCAGTTTTAGTTTAAGGGGGGACACTGGCTAGAGGTCGAACTTTTGAACTACTCAAGTGATCGGAATGAAATTTGCAGGGGAGATTTAGCTTCAGATGTAGGTGTACTGTGCAAACTTACAGCTCTCTAGGACAAATTTACATACCTGCATAAGGTGATGTGTCACTCTTCATTAAGAAATCTATGATATGCAAATGAAGCTATTAAGCACCGTTTTGACTGCTTGAATATAAAGTGGGGAATATGGGACCTCGGGCTATCTAGTTTTAATAACTTAAATGTAAAAATTTCAGGAAGAGTTATTAGCTCAAAATATGAGATTCATATCTGTTCTATGTCAATTTTTGAAAACTTAGTTTTTTATCACTGATGACTTCAACTTAAAATAAAGTAGATAGCCCGATTCCCCTGCAAATTTCAGTTCAGAAACATATTGATTGTGTTATCAGAATACTTTCACCTTTGAACAAAAGATTCCTTCGTATGAAATTTGCAGCAAAAAGTGGAACTGAGAAAAATGCATTCAAACATTGAACTCCTTTACTTTGTTACTGCCTCACAATGTGTTGAAAATATTTTTTATCAACGTAGATATTTGGCGTATGGTCATCAAATTTGGTGTAAAAGTGTATAATTAATTTCTAAAACTGAAAACGTCAAAAAAAAAATAAATTAAAAAGAAAAAAATTAAAAATTTAGGTTTATGTCTTTCTTTAATGAAATTTAGGGGTTCCCTTGTTTCCTCTTCCCACAGGCAAGATGTACCTGGCCCAGTTCCTCCTGGACAACAACTGGTACCGCTGCCGGGTGCTGCGCCTGGTGCCTTGCGACCTGGATGTCGTGGACGGAGCCAGCTTCAGCCAGAGCAGCTTCAAGGTCGAGGTTTTCTACGTCGACTATGGGAACTCCGAGGTGGTTCCCCTGTCCAGGTAAGTGGGCAGGGAGTGGCTCTACGGGCTTAAATTGTTGTGGGCTGTGCCTTCGTGCTTTTGTGGGGGAACAAAAGCTCATTGGGGGGGCAGAACGTAAAATTTTGAATCTTTTTATGCATTGTTAGCTTATGCTTACTATGCTATTTGGTGACAGCTTCTTGGCAACATGCAGCATTCCTGCTAAACTCAACATTTTTTTTTTTTTTTTTTTTTTTTACGAGTAACTTGCGTGTTTTGTGGCTTTGTGGAAGGTCTGAAGCGTGGGAAAATACCTTTACAGATGTTGAATTAGAAGATGACATGGAGAGAAACGTGTGGCGTTGGAGTGTCATTTTATAACCAAAGTATGGATTCTGTGTGACCTTTTGATTGTGACTTCAGTCGTGGCCCAGAGCTTGGCCTTATTTTCGTGGCTCCCTGGGCTCCTCCTCCCAATGACCTAAACTATGATTGCTAATTCTTGCACATTTCTGTTGAAACTGAATTTTTGGTATAAAAAAAAAGGCAGAGCCTTGCATTGAAGCATAACCTTGCCTGCCGAGCTTTAAAGTAAAAGCTTCTGAAGTCTCCTTTAACTGCCGCAACTGCACCGCTTAAATAGTCGCAAGCTGGCCAAAATGAAAATGGCGCAGAAGAAGACGAAGAATGAGTAGAATAAACTTGTCCCTCTTCTTTTTTGCGCCATTTTTGTTCCGACATTCACCAACTCGTCCAAGTTCATACTCTTCTGCATACTAGCCTTTTGATTGATGGACAAAGAGTGTGTTGGTGCGGGTCATGATTAAAGAAAGAATAAGCGTGTAGGACAAACACAGCACAACCACATCTTTCTACTGCCAATGGACATATAAGAATTCCAAAAGTGAGCAACTGATTAAAAATGAGAAAATCAAGGAAAGGGAAGGCCTTTCTGTGCTGGCAGCCTTTGGCTCTCCCTGAGAGTGCAGTTGCATTTCATTAAACATTTCAAGAAAAGTGAAACGATAACAAAATGTCTGCTACTCGAACATCAAAGATGAAATGGTGCATCTAGCGTTAGGACATGTACACGGCACATTATAATTTGTAACGCACATAAATATTGGTTTTTCTAGCTTAAAGGGCAGCTCCGGTCGAAAATTGAAAGCAAAATCAATTACTGGTATCACTTTAGTGGCACGAAATGAAATCACTGCCGAAATACCATTACGTCAAAGTGAAGCCGCCTACTCCGCTAAAACCGATTTTAAAGATGCGACCAGCTGCTCTTTAGCAGGTGGCAAGCGGGTTAGCTTTTAGTCCAGCAACACTGGGCGAAGTGTACCGCAGCACACCCCTGATGTTACGTCGCGGTGGTGGTGCAGTTGATTCTGCACGTTGTACCGCATACCACAGCATCCCCGTGACGTCACGCTGTGGCCGTGCAGCTGATAATCAGTGTTCCCATCCCTCTCTAGCAGATAGTTTCGATTTTGCTGTAGACATCCAAAACCAGTTCATTGTTGTACCGATAAATTTATTAAAATATGGCTAATTGAAAAAAAAAAAAATTTAATTTTTATTTTAATGGAATGATATAGAGAAGTAATGTCCAGTTCGCTGTAGTGTTGGTAAATATAAATTTTTACTGGAAGAAAGGCTCGAGTTTCAGGCTGCACAAAAGTTTAGTGGGTTTTTTAAGTTTGTTTCCACGTCTTAAAGCTCCACTTGTCTTTTGCAGGCTCAGGGTGATGGTTCCCAAGTTCGAGGGACTGCCTCATCTTGCTCTCAAGTGCTCACTGTACAACCTGGCCACAACGAAAGGGGTGAGATTTGCTCTCTGTATCTTCACTCCCAAGAGAAAAAAATAAAAATGGTAAATGCTGCTTTTTTTTTTTCTTTTAGGACACTCACTGGAAAAAAGAGAGCATAGCTATGTTTGCTAGGCTGACTGAGCACAGGAGACTGATTCTAATGGTACGTCCTTCATGTTCAGTTCATATTCTGTAAGATCAACTACAGCAGAGTACCGTAGTATCCCACGTCATTGCCCCCCCCCCCCCCCGTCTACCGCCTGAAATTCATAAAAAAGTGGGGTGGGCCATGTCTCAATGGGTAAGCACAAAAGTTTGAAAAAAATACACAAAAAAAAATCGCCCATTTTTTTGTGCGTATCTAGCACGGCTGCACAGAAGATACATTAAATTTAAAACTCGAATTAGTTTCATAGCTTTAAGCAAAAAATGCTCACGAAAGAATGTTTTACTATCGCGAAGTCCGTTGCTTGCATATGCACTATGAACACCGCCAATCGGCATACAGCACGAATGTTTGTTCCGTGAACTGGAATCTGGCCAAAATAATACCTATTCTTAAGACTGGAAATGCTTGTAAGGTCACGAATTATAGACCCATATCATTAATATCTACTTGTTGTAAAATACTTGAGCATGTTGTTTCGAAGCACATAAGGATGTTTTTAGATACCTACTCTGTACTTGATGAAAAACAGCATTGATTTCGAAAACGCCTGTCTACCACAACCCAGTTAACAGAAATAATTCACAGGGGTGTGACATCTGTGCCAATTGCTCCATTTTGATACAAACCCAATTTTCTGCGCCTAGTTGCACCAAAAACGCGAAATCGGTCGAAATTGCGTCGCACTGCGCCAAAGTAACTCAAAAACTAAAAAAAACGTTCAGCCTTTCCACTCTCGTGAAGAAGGAAGACCAGCGGAGCTCTACTCGATACACTCTCGCAACGCGCCCATTTCCCGCTTCTTCTCGTCCGACACGCCGCCGATCGTGGATACGTCTCCGGCGACCCAGAGTCGGCGCCGCGCACGTGACGCCAAACGGGTAATCCACCTACTCCCTCCGGAACATTGCCGTCGCGCCTGAGAACTGTTCAGCCGGCGTGGAGTGCAGTCGTTGCCGGGCCTCGCGCTTGCGCTTGGCCTTCGTGGCACGATCGTCGTCCGTGGTGTTGGCCCGCCGGCGCCGTTTACATCGCTGGTTCTGTTCTCGGCGGCGGCTTTCCAGGCGAGCGATGTGCTCTTCTTTGGCAAGGGAATCTGAAGCGCTCGACGCAGTGGATCGAAGTCGAGGCGACAGCGGCTTTGCGGCGGTTACGGACCCATTCGCGCTGCTGCGTACGTCGCCGCTCCTTCCGCAGCCAGTCTTCTTTCCCCGAAAGGGCACGCGGCTGACCCATCCTGAGTCCAAACCGAAACTGATAAGAGCGTAGGAAACAGCGCGCAAAACAGACGAGGATGAAGAAACACACGTGACGAGCGCTGCGCTCGTTACGTGTGCTTCTTCTTTGTCGTCGTCTGTTTTTCGCGCTGTTTCCTACGATGAATTCCCACCAACGCGCCGCCCAACTATCCATTCTTCTATGATAGCTGGAAAGGTTGGCGCCATCTACCAGCGAGCGGCGGCAACCATACTGGTTGTGTGCTTGCCGCCGTCGCTTAGAGATGGCGGTAGCTGTCCAGAGGCGTTTTTGTCAAGTGTTTTGTACCGGACACGATCCTCAGGAACCTAGCCCTTAACAGCTCCGCTGTAAAAGTTCTGCGGCAGCTAGATTTAGCGGGAAATGAGAGCTTGGTTGGCAAAATTCAATCTCGTCGTAGTAAAGTACACGGCATGGGTACAGGGTGGTGCAAGCAACCGCCAGATTCGAAGATTTCAGCTGTAGTGCCCTTCTGTACCTATGATACGTGGTCTTTTCCCGATTTTTTTACTACTTTCCGCTGTCATTTGTGACTGCGTGCTAACGGTGTGCTGTCACACGGTCTCGCTGCCTGGCCGCGGGAGGTACGATGCACAGGCTATCAAGATGAGCAAACCTAAGTATTTTTTTTTCGTTTTGAGACTAAACCTTTTCTTAAAAGTGCTATTGAGCACTTCCATTGCGTAATCGTCCATTCGTGTCCGTAATCTCGTCAAAATGGATGGCGCTGTTGCAGTGAGTACTTTCGTTTATCACACACATGCTTCCAGTGCGTGAGCAATCGAATGAATTGGTCACACACTCGTATTTAGCGTGCATGTGGTGTTTATAGTTTTTCTACCAATTCCTTGTGACTCACTTTTTGGGGGAGTTTTTTTTCTATCTGCACGTGATTCCTACGAGCGTCCGATCGATGTCTGGTTGTAGTAAACCATGCTTCCTTGTTCATAATCTCGAATCACCGCTTTAAAACGTTTTGCACTACAATTGCGCTTTGGCACCAGTTTGTATCAGCTTGAAATACCTGGTGCCCACCTAACTTCGCAGCAAGCCTGCGTTTTCTGTCCTCATCTATGCGCATAAACCTCGCATTTGCCTTGTCCATTTTTTTTTCCTTTTATATTTTATCTTGGTACGTGTCGGCGCTGATGACTTATTGGAACTAGGGTGGACAAAAATAACGATTAAAAAAGAACAATCTGATTTATGTGATTTATATCAGATTTTTTATGATTTAAATTGCTGATAAGCTGCTCTAACATTTTCCGCTCCTAATCTGCTCCAAACTGTAGACTTTTGTGCTTCGAAATTGCTCCAAAATGCATAAACTGCTGCTCCGAAACGAGAATTTTGTGCTCCTAAGCTGCTTCAAAATCCAGATTTTTCTGCTCCAAAAATTGCTCCAAAACCTGTTTCACCTGTCTCGCCCCTGAATTCACGATTTTTCTTCGACCCTTGACAGAAGAGGACAAATTGATGTAATTTTTTTAGACTTTCAAAAAGCTTTCGATGAGGTAAACCATAATAAATTACTTTTAAAGCTCAGGCATTTACTAAAAAAAGCAAAAGTTTGGCGATTGATAGAAATGTTTTTGTTTTGAAGAAGGCAATTTGTGAGCATTGATGGTCACGCTTCCATGCCTTGTGGGGTCGACTCGGGAGTCCCCCAGGGTTCTGTACTTGGGCCCCTGTTATTTTTGGTTTTTATCAATGACGTTCTTCGCGATATTACAGTAAAGGCACGACTTTTTGCTAATGATTGTATATTGTGTACCTACGTAAACAATGATTCTGACCATGTTGAACTGAACGATTGTTTGCAGGAAATTAGCAAATGGTGTAAGATCTGGCAAATGTCTTTAAATACTGACAAAACAGTTTGCATGTCAATAACACATAGGAGAGTTCCTTCTGTGTATAACTACTACTTGAAAGGTGAACCATTGTCTAGGGTAGATGAATTTAAGTGTTCAGGAGTAAAAATAACCAGTGATTTAAGTTGGAACAAACATGTTAATAATATAATAAAAAAAAAAAAAAAGCCGCACCTCGCAGGGGGCATCTGCGAAAGCAGGTGTTTGGAGAGTGGCGTCTCCACGGACCCCGAGCCCCGCAGGGGGCGCCTGCACCTTAGGTGCTAGGTGTTTGGTGAGTAGCGTCACCACGGACCCCAGCCACATTGGCGACACCACAGACCCCGAGTAAAAAGTGGCTAAAACCCACCCACGTCTGGCTGTGCGTGGCGAGCCCGTGTCCGGGGAAAAGGGCATCCTGGTGGTTGAGCCGAACCCGGGGTAGGTTTGGACCCTTCGGGGCCCCCCGGGTGAGGCAATACACCACTTCGGCCCCGGCTTCTCGTAGACGGGAGTCCTGGTAAGGCCCGGCCAGGATGATTCAGCCTAGTCACCATTTCTTCTACTATCCCCTCTCTTTCTCTTTTCTCCCCCCCCCCCCCGCTCCCTCACTTTCACCTTCTTTGGTGGCAAGGGCCAACCTTGTGTGGTGGCAGATACCCTTATCTTAACCACACTTGGGTATAGCACCTGGGCAAGTGCTGGTAGATCAGCGGTTCCAGCAAAGCCCTTTTTGTTATGGGCTGCTGACTACTCCCTAAGTTGGGCTCGATGGTGGGCGGCACACCACAGGTGCCGAAGTCCTTTCCCCATTCATATGGGTACCAAAACTAAATCTTTCCTTGATCGGGCCCCGAAAAGGGTCCGGACCGAAGAGACATCAACAAACCCTACCTTGCCAGCCATGAATTTCCCTAAATTCATAGTAATGCACTCTGAGAATGAAGATCAACCACTCGCAAAGCTTTCCCCGTTCTTGGTCGCAAAGACCTTAGAAACTGTGATTGGAAAATCTTTTAAAGCCAAAAAACTCCCATCTGGCGACCTGCTTGTGGAGGTCACAAATGCTGAGCAGAGCAAAGCACTTCTTGCACTCAACCAAGTAAGAGATTATAAAGTATCCGTGACTCCACATCGCTCACTGAACAGCACGCAGGGTGTCATCTCTGAAGATGATCTCCTAGGAATATCTACCGACGAGATACTTGAGGGACTTCAAGATCAAGAGGTTGTCGCTGTGCGACGTATCACCATCCGTCACGACGGTGAAGAACGGGACACAAAACACATTGTGCTAACGTTCAACTCGACAACGCTCCCTCCGCAGTTAAAGCCGGGTATCTCAACTGCAAAGTTCGCCCCTACGTCCCTAATCCAAGGCGTTGCTTCCGCTGCCAGCGCTTTGGACATGGGTCACTAACCTGCAGAGGAAAAGCCACCTGTGCAAAATGTGCAAGTACTGACCATCCTTCCGACAACTGTGGCAACAATACCAATTTTTGCGTCAACTGCCAAGGAACACACCCAGCATATTCTCGCAGCTGTCCTATGTGGAAGAGAGAGAAGGAAATTCTCTCACTAAAGGCCAAAGAAAATATTTCTTACCCAGAGGCACGGAAAAGATATTCTTTTATTTCTCAAGGCTCTTATGCCGAGGCCACGCGCAGGGGACCGGCGCGGTCGACGGCGTCAATGGGAACGCAGACGTCAACGGACGACCTGCGTCTCCCCCCTCAGTCCCCCTCAACCCCATCCGGAGTGGCACAAACCACTTCACCCCCAAAACGAAATGTGGACCCTATCGCTTCGGGGTCCACCCAAGCGCAGGGTTCTTCGATCCCTGCGCCATCCAAATCCCAGGTGCCTCGAGGTCGGGGACTTCCTTCCCGTCCCTCTGAAGGCACCCGAAAGCCTGGTGAGCCGTCGGGGTCACAGGCCCTTAGGGGTCAGCCCGAGGCGGCCCCAGATGAGCCGATGGACGTGAGCGGGCCCAAGTCCAAGGACGACAGGCCCCACTCAAGTACGGAGTCCTTACCTTCAACCTCCTGTGGTAACACAGACAGGCCGAAGGATACATCTAAAAAGAAAAATGCACCCCGCATCAAAATTGATTATAAGGTCTAGATGTATGGTCGACCTTTTAATTCATGTATGATGGCAGCATTCCTGCAGTGGAACTGTCGAGGATTGCTTCGAAACTACGACGACGTGTACTCTCTGTTAGACCAGCATCACCCCATAGCATTTTGTCTCCAGGAAACCCACTTAAACAATAGTCACTCTAATATCCTAAGGCGCTTTCAGGTTTTTCGCAGGGACAGACCTCTTCTGTCTCACAGTTCTGGTGGAGTAGCTATAGTTGTCCAGCCTTCTACTCCATGTGTTGAGGTCCCTCTGAATACCACTCTAGAAGCCGTGGCAGTTCGTGTTCTGTCTGACCGTTTAATAACCGTCTGTTCGCTTTACATTCCCCCAGGCTATCCTGTATCCCGCGAAGAGCTTGAATCACTTCATGACCAATTACCCCAACCTGCCCTAATTCTTGGTGACTTCAATGCTCATAATCCTCTTTGGGGTAGTAGAAGACGAGATACACGTGGCTCAATGATAGAGCGTTTTCTGTCCTCGACAGCTATATGCTTGCTGAACAAAGGAGAGTCTACGTATTTCAGTGCCCCAACTTGTTCTTTTACATCTATTGATCTGTCTCTTTGCGATCCAACATTATTTCCTTTGTTTTCCTGGGCTGTCGATCCTAACCCCTATGGGAGTGATCACTTTCCTATCATTCTGAACCGACTAAACCCACCTGTTACAGTGCCTACACGAACTCCCCGTTGGAAGTTTGAGGAAGCAAACTGGTCTGTCTTCAGCCAGGCAACCCAGCTCGCTTGTACATCGCTTAACAAACTGTCCATCGATGAAGTCACCAATTTGCTTAGCACCCACATCCTCAATGCTGCAATTTTAGCTATCCCTATGACTTCATCTCGCTTACCCCGCCGTCCTAAACCATGGTGGAATGCCGACTGTGAAAAATCGAGAAGAAAGCAGAACAGAGCATGGGGCATATTTAGACGTTACCCAACAGTGACTAATCTGATCAGTTTCAAGCGGATGAAGGCTCATGCGAGATACATCCGCCGCGTCTCAAAGCGTCGAAGTTTCCAAGGTTATGCTTCTTCTATTAACTGCACTGCCACCACCAAGGAAGTATGGGATAGGGTACATAAAGTCAATGGGCATTACCGGGCTTACTCAGTACCGCTTCTTTCCGAAAACGGACTGTGCCCTGAGAGCCTAGAACAACAGGCAGACCTCCTTGGGAAACACTTTGAACGCGTTTCTAGCTCTCAGAATTATTCATCTGCTTTTCTGAAACATAAGAGACAAGCAGAACTTCAATCCGTGCGGACATCCAGTGGAGCTCAAGAATCCTACAACCTACCCCTCACGCTGAATGAACTGGAACGAGTACTTCATGAAACTAAACCTACATCTGCTGGACCAGATGGAATTCACTACCATATGCTTACTCACCTTCACCCTTCCACACTCGACATAATTTTGTATTTGTTTAATCGCATTTGGCAGGAGAGTACATTTCCATCGTCTTGGAGAGTGGCAACCGTCATTCCCTTACTAAAGCCTGGAAAGGATGCATCGTGTGCATCCAGTTACCGCCCAATAGCGCTAACAAGCTGTCTTAGCAAAACCCTGGAGAGAATGCTTAACAAGCGACTTATGTACTTTTTAGAAAAAGAAAATATTCTTGATAAATATCAGTGTGGCTTCCGTTCGTCACGATCTACATTGGACCATCTTGTCCGCTTGGAGTCGACAATCCGTGAGGCCTTCGTAAATAAACAGTACTGCCTTTCTGTCTTTTTCGATTTAGAAAAGGCATACGACACTGCCTGGCGGCATGGCATCCTACAAGATATGTATAGCTTTGGCATTCGAGGCAGGATGCTAGCATTCGTAAAGAGCTTTTTGGCAATACGTACCTTTCGCGTTAAATTAGGCACTACCTACTCTCGAGAGTTCGTCCAGGAAAACGGTGTTCCCCAGGGAGGCGTATTGAGTGTCACCCTTTTTATAATAAAAATAAACTCGATAGCCCGGGCCATCCCATCATCTGTACAATATTCACTTTATGTTGACGATCTTCAGATATCCGTCTCATCCTGTAACATTGCTATCTGTGAACGTAGGATCCAACTAGCAGTAAACAATCTGCTTAAGTGGGCCGATCAGAATGGCTTCAGGTTTTCACCAGAAAAACTGTTTCTGTTTGTTTTTCTCGCTTACGGGGAGCTACAGTAGACCCATCGGTGACCATGCATTCCACTCCAATCCCAACAAAACCCGAACAGAGGTTCCTAGGGCTTATTTTTGATCGTAAATTGTCCTTTCTTTCTCATATTAGGTATCTTAAGGCAAAATGCCAAAAAGCACTAAACATTCTTAAAGTCCTTTCCCATACCTCATGGGGCTCTGATCGTCTCTGCCTTCTCCGTATTTACAGTTCGGTGGTTCGCTCACGCCTCGACTATGGTAGTTGTGTATATGGATCGGCAAGGCCCTCAGCTCTTCGAATGCTCGACCCCATTCATCACCAGGGATTGCGACTATCTACAGGTGCATTTCGCACGTCGCCTATCCCCAGCCTTTATGCAGAGGCAAATGAATGGTCTCTGGAGAAGCGAAGGTTTGCTTTGGGGTTCATGTATTCCCTAAGAATACGTTCATTCACCTTGCATCCTGCACGCGAGCTTGTAGAAGAAACAAGATATAAGCGCACCTTTGACAACAAGCCCTCTGTAATCCCGCCTTTTAGTATAAGAAATGCATCTGCAGCAGATTCGGTTGGACTGAGCTGTACTATGCCCGTGACCCCGTACCTCTACCAATAGCTCCGTGGGAATATAGCCTAATTTTGTGTGACTTTTCACTGACTAAGTACAGAAAGAAGGACACCCCACCAGAATGCATCAAGCAGGAATTTCATGAAATCCAAAGTAGATACTCTGGACACAGCTCGTATTACACAGATGGCACTAAGACAGAAACGTTCGTTGGATGTGCCGTGGTTGGCCCCTCTGTTCGCTATGTTCAACGAATTGCATATACAGCCACTATTTTAACGGCTGAGCTATGTGGTATCCGCCTGGCAGTTAATCATATTATAGAAACGAAGTGCATGAAGTCAGTTGTGTACACTGATTCACTTAGTTCACTGAGAGCACTCTCATCATTAAATACCTCTAAACACCCAATAATCATAGATTTGCAGAATAAAATCGTCGATGCTTCCAAAAGGAACATGAAAATAGTCTTTTGCTGGGTCCCTAGCCATGTTGGTATACCAGGTAATGAGGAAGCAGACCTTGCAGCCAGTTCTGCTGGGGACAAAGAAGTCGAACTGCAAGACATTCCATATAAAGACTGTCACAGACTTTTAAGGCATTGCATAAGACAGAAGTGGCAGCAAGAATGGGATGAAGAAGTGAATAACAAGCTGCATACTGTAAAGCCACTACTTAGTGAGTGGGAGAGTGCACGACACCGTGAGCGCTTTTATGAGGTTGTCCTGTGTCGGCTAAGGATAGGGCATACACACCTCACCCATGGCCACCTCCTGCGCAGGGAGGACGCCCCAGAGTGTGAGCACTGCAATAATTCTTTAACTGTCGCACACATATTACTAGAATGCCCTGCTTACGACCCAGACCGACGGAAACATTTTTCTCAGCTATACAAAGAGCATACGCCTTTAAACCTCTCTATTTTGCTTGGTGACGAACCATTAGTTCCACATCACTGCGTTTTTAGCTTCTTGAAAGCTATCGGCCTTTTACACCGACTATGATTTTACACCAAATTTCATGCCCATAACTACTTACAAGTCATACTCATAATTTTAATCTATCATCAACTACTAAAGTTCTATCCTCTTCAAAACCCTACCTGCAATAGTGTATGTATCTGGAGCATCATAGCCTAAGATGCTTTTGCGCCATAAAACCTAACCAACTAACAAAAAAAGCCGCAGCTAAACTCGGGTCACTAAGAAGATCATTAAAATTGGCAACCACTGAAACTAAATTGCTAGCTTATAAAATGCTAATACGAAGACCTAGATTGGAGTATGCTAGTGAAGTTTGGGATCCTCACACAAAAGGTTTAATATTGAAATTAGCACAAGTTCAAAGAATGGCACTGCGTTTAATTTTTCGAAGTACAGAAGACTGGATTCACCAACTGAGCTGTATTTTAAGGCAAGTATCTCCTTATTAGAAGAGAGGAGAAAAAAATAAGGGTTTAAAAATGCTTTTCATGATTTTAGATGGTACATTGCAGATTGATAAGCATAGATTCATCAAACCCCATCTATCTAGAATGACACGTAATAAGCATACTAGGACAATCGGAGAGTTCAGATTCAACAAAGAATGTTTCAAGAATTCGTATTTCCCTCAGACGATAAGGGAATGGAATAAACTTCCTGAACGCGTTGTTAAATCCAAAACGGTTTTGGATTTTGTATAGTGTCTCCCATGTAACCAATAGACCTCATGTTATCATTTTTGTTGTACTTTTGTGCTTTTTGATTTGAGTATTAGGTGTTGTATAGTCCTTCATTTTTTGTCATTGTGTTCTGCATGTGTATTACATTGTCCATTGTTGTTTGCACTCACTCCTATCATAGTCCCGCTTGGGGACAGATAGTATTATGAAATAAATAAATAAATAAAATATGTTTCTAACACCGCTATAATCTCCTCAATAACTAAAAAAAAAAAAAAGATTTACAAGAAATTAGAAAATTTAATCAGGCACAACGAGCAGACGAAAGAAGGGATTGCGTTGGAAAATACTTCGGCATCGGAGCCAAGTCAAGCGCCTTATCAATCGCAAGCTTTTGCGCAACTTTTTGTTTAGTGCATACATGCGTGCGTTCGTGCAACGGCATGCTATCAGTGCGGATTAAGGCGGCGTTGCTGCGTGCGTGGCGTGGGACGTGGCGTGGACGGCACCACGAACACGGAGCTCGAAATGGACGCTCCACAAATGTCTGTGTGCGGTGTTCCCGCACATCTTTATTTACTTTGCCCGTTGGCTTTGTCTTAAACATTGCACAACTGCGGTGGTTGCGACGTCCCGGGAGAAGGGGCAGGTTCTAGGCGACCTTACATCAACGGAGACAGACTTTGACCTTAGACTCCGCGGTTGCATTCCAGGATATGGGGCGTTCGCCTACCCCGCAATCCCTGAATGGGTTGCTGCTTGTGTTATCTTTCCAACTTCGTTTTTTTTTCTTTGACAAATTTTTTGTAAGCAAAACAGTTTCATTTTGTTATCGCCATTGTTTTCTTTTCGCATGGATGCACTACGACTTCGGGGTCACTCGCGGAGAAAATGCATAAACAAAGAGAAACTTGTCTTTCCCCTCCGACAATAAGGTCCGCGGCCGCGGCATTCGTGTAGGATGAATGTTTCAGACCGTGGGTTCCGCGTTGGGGTATTTGTAGGGGTGGGCGATGACTCTGTGTTTTTTGGAAATCGATATTGGCCCAAAATGTGGGGTGGGCGATGACTCAGGATTTTACGGTAGTCTCAAATGAAAATATACATTATTAAAAATATAGCAGGGAAGTTCTTTTGGTGTGCCACATCAAAAGTTTACACGAGAACGGACGATCGACACTGCACCATCTACGAACTTGCACGACACTGGAATTGATGCCGCAAGTCATGAACGCTGCAAGCTTGCATTGTTTCGGATTCAAAACTATTGTCACGATTTATTTTACGTGCGCTTAATTCTGTTGAGGTTGAAGTATTCAACTAGGATTGGGCAGAAAGACAACTGCCTTGTGGGTTTACGAAACAGTTTGAATTTATTTTTGCGCTCTTGGCTGCGCACTTGTCCACGCCTGCTGTCGCGGGACCTGTGTGCCGTTGTTCTCGCCTGCGGCCTATGCCACCACAACTCAAAGAGGCATGGCCCAGCATCTCTCGCGAACATTCCCAGTACTGTCAAATCTTGCCATTATGAACGCCAGATTAACCAATTTTTCGGGTTTACGTAAATTTCCCCAATCCCCTTTCAATATTTTACGGTTTCAATGTAAAAATATTTTGAGTTGTATGAATTTTGTAATACCAAATATTTCAGAACAACGTACATGATTTAATCACTGTTGTATGTAGTGAACACCTCATTATTACAAATTTATTTCTAAAAGATTAATAGAAAAATTCTGAGGACACCCTAGCACTTGTTATGAGTTGTGACTGCGAAAGCATTCTCGGTGCCGAGAGGAGTGGAAGCAGCAGCAGCGCCGGCAGGTGGTGCGGTGTTCCGCGCAGACCGCCCAGCTCGCTGGTGACTGCTGTGCCGCTGGGTGAGGCAGCAGGGGAGTGCGAAGCTCAGTGCAGCGTGTGATGAAATCACGTGTTCTCTCATCATCATCATCGCCCTAGGTGCGGGTACCGGTTGGTGACGTTAGACCTCAAAGTGCAACGTTAGGCCTGACGTCAGCCCAGTGCATACTTGCGTCCCCCCTCACATCAAACAGCTGCGCCTACCAGTTGACGACATTGTACCTCAAAGCGAAACAAAAGGCCTAGTGTTAGGCCTAACGTCGGTCCAGCACATACCCGCATCTCCTCCTCCCACTGCACCGTCAGCAGCTCGGCTGGCTCCTTAGCAGCGATGACAATACCGTTTCGCTGCTACAGATTAATGCCGGCTTCGCTCCATGGGACAGTTAATGCTTTTGCATCAAAATTCCGCATGCTCCGGTACTTGGCAACTTCTGCCAGTAAATGGCTTCCAAGACTGACATCTATCACCATCAGCAAACATTGGCCAGCGGCAAATGCACATCGCTCTAGGCCGCGTGGCAACTGGAGAGAGTTCCGGCAGACATTGTATGCATTTGATAGGGTGGGCGATGTTTGTGCCATTTTTCTCTTTGCGGATATTTAGCTAGAAACATGGGAGTGCAGTCTTTTGGGGTGTGCATTTGTTCAGGATTTCAGGGCCCTGGCTGAAATCCTGAACCTCCTTTTTTTTTTTTAGTGTAGCCAGGTTTGATTGTTGCAGTAGGCTGAAAGACGAATAATTGCTGTGGCTTGTGATTTCCAGTGGTAACTGGCCCCTGAACAGGGGGTAAAGGTGGGTGAGGTAGGAGTGGCAAATCCCGTGCGCCGACGTCCGAGTCCCGGTGAAAGATCGCGAAAGAGAGTGACAGAACACGAGAGAAAGAAACCAATGTTGGCCAGCTGAAGGACGACAGTCGTAATGGTAATCGCGAAGACTGAAAACTCTCAGCAATATAAACAGTGATAATTTAACGTTTAAATTTCGAGCTATTCTAACACTTATATAAAGCAATAATCTCATTACGCTGCATTAACTTCCTTCTGTCGAAAGCTCCGAAATCTGGTGGTTGCGCGGTTTCGTATTCCTCGGCCGCACCCACTCGCACCCCACCCGCGAAGCCGCTGATCTGGTTTAGTTTTGCGTTGACGCGAGGACGTACACCTGCGCTATGCAAAAAGGAAGCTTCGAAAGGAACGCGAATATCTTTCCACCGGTAAGTATGTGGATTGTCTAAGTTCATGAAACTGCTCTGATGATATAAATATATTCATGAAATCGAAGGCAGTTGGTGACCATGTGTGGGACGCCAAGGGTCTGCCTCCATGCTCCGCCGCATGCGGCAGCCAGAATGCATGGGAAAATGGCGGACCTTTTCCTCTAGAGTTAGTATGTATGATCTCTATGCTCCTAAGCCTCCCCTAATGTCCCACTTTTCCCTACTGTGTTGGTGGTTTGACTTGCATGGTGTAGCAGCCTGCTCAAGGCATAAAAAGAAATTTATGTATTTTTCCCCCTGAGCTTGCACGGACGGGTGTGCTTTGGTCGCTGGTCGCACACAAATAAAACAGACAGAGTCCGAACACCGTGCGGCTCGGAATTCAATTCCAACACTTGGTTATGGCTTTGTAAGGTTGCTGCAACAGTTCGAGATCATGTTTTTCGTTTTGTTTCTAGTTTATTTGAAGAGCTTAAGGTTTTATTTTCGACGCTGTTCTTTTTTAAATTGAGGCTCAAACCTTCGTAAAAACTAAAGAAGGCCAACCTGGTAATGGTGAGCACAATATTCCAATGCCATTGAGCCAGTTGATACGCTCCAACAAAAGCCCCTTGATGTGTTTGTACTTGTTTTACCAGTAGCTCCAATGCACGAGGCCTCTGGCTCGTGCAGTCCTTGGAAGCAAATGGCAGCACAGCATTGAAATCGGCAGCTTTTGAAAGCAATGGCAACAGAGCACTCGATAGTAGCACATATCTCGCGCGTTCGCACAACAATGGCTGTTGGTACTTGCAACAGACACAAAGCATGAATTTTATTGAGCAGCTTTAGCTTCAGCATGTCAGCAGTTTCTCCTAGCAGTCTGGTGCGATAAGATAAAGCTTGATGCCAGAGCGCTGGTGCGAAGCAGTGAAGCGAGGAAACTAAAAATTCTGAAGGCATTATTCGTGATTTTTTTATGTTCTAAAAACTTCATGCTTCGAACAGTAAAAATGTGCTGCGAATCGAGTTGAATAGCAAAGCCTCTTTGTGATTTACTCGGAAGTTTCAAATACATCTCTAGCGTTTTGTCGTTACTCCGAAGGTGGCCGAGCAGAGCGCCGACATGTACCACGTCGACCTCCTCGACACGGATGGAGACTCGGGTTCTCCGGCAACCGAACTTCGATCTGCGACGCCCTTGTGTTCCTGGGCATGGCCACGTACCACATGCCCGTACACAGTGAAAGTGAGCATGCCCTTCCGTTACCTCGGCACATGCGCACCGCCAACACAGTCGGTCGATTCGTTCACGTATGCATTAATTATATTTATTACGCCGCGACTCGCAGGCAAGCGGGCCAACCCCCGCAGGCAGTTCTATTCTCCCCAGGAGCTTCATCCCGGCCAGGTCATGAACGTCTTTGTCAGCTGCATTCATGACCCAAACAGGATGTTCATTCAGGAGGTAATCGGCTTTCTTACTCCGCCTCGTTAAGGTGTTGAAGTCTTCTCTTCGGAGGACTCGAGTGCACCTGTACTTTTTCTCCAGCTCGGCAGCAACGTAGAGTACCTGCACAGCATGATCAACGAGTTGCAGGAGCACTGCAACAAAAGAAGTGCCGAAATGGACATCGTCTACGCACCGCAAGTCGGTAAGAGCGACGGCAGACTATGCCGAGAATCGGGGTGCTAGTTCACTGTACGCTAGTAGAGCGTTTAAACTGCCAAGCTTTTGAATGCGTAGCATTTTAGGGCCAGCCTTGGCGCTTTCATGTCGGAGCCTGGGACGTAGCAAGAGTGCGGCCGGCGCAATTGCACGCCCTACGTTTCATCGGCGGCTGCTCCCTGGGCAGAAACGTTCCTCACGACTTTCTCGGCGGCAGGGACGGTGTGCCTGGCCCAGTTCCTGCCGGACCAGATGTGGTACCGGGCACAGGTGGTGGCCCTCCCTGGCGGGGCCCAGGTGGAGGTGTTGTACGTGGACTACGGCAACAAGGACGTGGTCCCGGGCCTGTCCGTGCGCAAGATCCCAGACCGCTTCATGCGCCTGCCCATACAGGCTGTCCAGGTGGCACTGGCAGACGCCGCACCCCTTGCGGGGAACTCTTGGTCCAATGAGGTGCGACTGTGTCGACCAGTCTCTCGCTTCTTTTCTCTCGTTCTAAACCGTTTTGTTGCAGAAAAGAGGATTTTCCCTGTGGCCTTTTTGTTTGCCAATATTGTATGCGTACCATTTTTGTTCCACCCGCTGAGCAAGTGCTGATTTCATGTTGCTATATATGGCCGATTAACACGATGGACTGATCCGCGGACAGATCGATCACGTGACGACATATCCGCGGTTCGTCCGTTTCCCAAGCGCATCCACAAGAGGGAGACGACGAGCAGACGCCAGCGAGGACGGACTGAACCTGTTCGCCACCCCACAGTGCTGCGAAGCTCCAACATCGCACCGTGGCACCGTTGTCTAAAAGACAAATCGACGTTTACGTGCAGATCGAGACAGAACGCCGTGATAGGCTTAGTGCGAAGTGCCACTAGCTTTACTAACCCAAGGCATGACAGTGACACAGGCATGTTCATGCTCGAGAAGGGTTCGGCGTAGAAGCGACGAAGTTCTGGGCTCGCAGAAAGGCGTTTGGAGATGCCTTCACGCACTGTGCGCTCGTGCACTCAAGTACACCACAGCCACAAGAAAGGTCTTGCTCGGTGAAAGCCCGATTGGATGTGCAAGAATTGTTGCGGTGTGCCAAACAAGTTTTGACGATAGCTTCTTGACACGGGCCCGGAGGAGTACCGGAATCTGCGTTGCGTCAGCCGGACAAAATTTCTGCAGTGTCTTTCATGTGTGGAACCAGGAATCGCGCAACAAAATGAACCAGTGGATGCATAAAACACAACGATGCGCCTTTTTTGTTTCAATCGTCCAAAAAAAAAAGAAACCAAGAAAAGATTGTATTGTTGCCAGACTAAACGCTGTTCAAGTCGATCTCCCTCCAAAAATTTGTGAGTGAAAAGGCCCTCGACTTTCAGTCCGCACATCCGCGGACAAGGCGTGGATTGCAGGAATCGGTGACGTGACGGTCACGTGGTATGCGGTCTGCGGACAAAAATCTCGATTTGGTCCATCTTGTGAATCGGCTAGTAGCAACGACAGTGTCATTAGAGTGGCTTCCAGTTTTCGGAAAGTAACCGGTCATTCGTTGTTTAAAACCTGAAACAAAGTATTTAGTTCCTTACTTGGTGGAAAGAAAATATTTTTGTTTGCCAACGATTTTGGTCATGTCCTCCTTGCAATGAAACTGTCTTGTTTCCACCAAGTGTGTACAGCATGTTAACAAATGCTTTAAGGCACTTTGGGTGTCCCACAGAGATCGGTTTCTCAATGTGTCTCCTGCAATTTGCTACAGAGATGCAAGCAGGTGGTGAAAGTTTACAGCAAAAAAGATCAAGGGATAAACTTACCTCGTTCAAAGAAAGGAAAAAGAAAAATGGAAACCTGTTTCGGCAGGCGAACAGGTTCTGAAAATCTGTTCGCAGACGATGCACGCGTAGTGAGAAGTGCTGTCGACAGGTAGCATACGCGGCGTCGAGAGAGCGCCGGTCGACTCGGGTAGTTGTGCTAAATCATCTGCTATCATAACCCGAAACGGCTGACGCTCCTTCGACGTGGTGTACGCCATCTGTCGGCAGCACTTCTCTCTATGCGTGCACGTCTGCCAAGTGGTGGCGTAGATTTCCCCTGGGTCCGTTTGCTCGGAGCCAGTTAACTTTGATTGCGGTAAAAAGTTAACAGCATTTCTTCTACTAGGCACATACAAGTACCTAGCCAAGTTTGACAAGTGCTGGATGTGCGGTAGCTCTGTCTTTTATTATAGGGTGGTAGCTCATGTCACCTAATGGTTGTAGTGAATATTAGTGGCTTTCTTTGAAAATTTTCTCATACGAGGGACCCCAAGCACTCGTGCTGTCGGGTTTGAGCTGAAGAAAAATACATTTTGTTGCTCGTGGTACAAATAATAAGTAATGTAAAACCCAATCAACCCGTGTTTGGCAAATTATTCAATGGTTGGCTGTCTGAAGTTGAAACCAGCCTCTGGAACTTTCCTTTCCAGTGTTAGAGAGGACAACGAAGTTCAGTGCTAGAAACGATCAGGAAGAAGTAAGCAGTGAAAAGTGGGAGGCACACCGACAGCATAGTTTGCCAGCATGTAAGAACAATACATAAAACCTTTATAAAATTTAAAATTGCATACTTTGGCTCCAGTGGAAATCGGTACGCGGTCTGCTTCTGCGTGCCATCAATGCCCGGCCGATCGAGTCAAGACAATCCACTAAGATTCCAAAGACATTGCCATGTTGACAATTACCGCGTCCCTTTAGGCTTGGGAACGGCCAGAATCAGAAGACGATCTAGAAAATATGGTGAGATAATTGCTCATAGTTCGCGATTTAAGTGAGGTAAGGGAAAGTGACAGCTCCTGCACCATTCATTGCTGGCAAATGGGCCCAATAGTGCAGCGAGTACAACATACTAGTTCCAAAGCGAGCGACGCTTGCTCAGAGGGGCACCGCCATGTTTCCCCACCATCCCTACTCTGCTGGTCACGTGACCCAAATGTCCCCCTCATAGGGAAATGCGGTTAACTTTCCGCCGCGGTTAAAGTTGCCCCATTCCGAACAAACATGCCCAGGACAGGTTTTTGTTTTAAAGTTGTAGGTTTATAGACCCAACCATGCTCATGGTCATGTCCTCAAAGCCACGTAACGCTCGTGGCTGAAGCTCTAGGTTATGTGAGCGCCGGTAGCTGAAGCTGACGTGACCTGACGTCCTTGCCATCATCCTAGAAGTTGTCCTTGAAGTTGTCCTTGAAGTCGTCCTAGAAGTCGTCCTACAGGTCATCCCGGACGTCGTCTTAGACACCGTCCTCTAGGTCGTACTAGACGCCGTCCTTGACATCTTCGATGTGTGCACGGCATATTACTACCATTTCATCACATTACCATTTCCTTTCCTAATTGTTTTCACTGACGATGTTCCTGCAAAGCTACCGCATTTCATAGCATTTAGTTGAATGAGCGTGCATGTAATTTTTTTTTTTTTTTCGAACTATGCAAGTTTTTAGATATTTTTCCTTGTAAACTTCCATCACCTGCTTGCACCTCTAGTAAATCGCGGTACAATACGTTGGGAAACCGATTTTTGCAAGCTGTCTTAAGTTCCATGTGTTAGTTTACATGCTGTAGAACTAATTCCAAGTTAAAACTTTCCAACTGAAGTTAGGTTTTATTGAGTAGTGTCAAGAAATGTTTTCCAAACAAGTCTTTTTTCTTTATTGGCCTACAATGTCACTGAAAATAATAATAATAGTTACTAACAAATGGATTTTCTCTTTAAAGAAATGCACAGCAATGGAGTGAGCAGTTCAGAAGTTGCAAATGGCTGAAAGCTAGAAGCTTGGCAGATTGTCATGACAAACTCGGGATCTTTTGTGCAACTCTTTGGGGTGTGATGCTCAAACTCCTGCATTGAGTGGAACTTTCTGGGGGAGTGTTTATTTTATCCTAACAGGTCCGTTTCAAACTCTTGTCTCGCTTCAGGCCAAGAACAAATTGACGAAGCTGACCTCAAGTCGGAGTTTGAAAATGAAGGTCCATTGTAAGCAGTCGTCACAGCAAACCCTTTTTTTTCTCTCTACTTTTTGTTACATCGATTGCAAGGTATTTAGGAATAGCTGGCTGAAAGACTGATGCTTTAAATTGTGTTTTGCAGGGTTCATATTTTTTGCTTGCTTTTCTCTGGTTGAGAAGAGAGTTAAAGGGGGAGAGGGCCTCTACTTCGATGGACGACAGAGTAGCCTTCTAGAGGGCACTGCAAAAATTAAGTTTTGCTATTTCTGCAGAGACTGAGAGTTTTGGTTATTTACCTACGTCACTCGATTAAGGGAATCGTAAGTGTAACTCCTAACTGCAAATCAGCCTTTTAACTTTCCTCTCTTAGTTTTGGGTTAGCATTTTTGCAATAAAATTTTTAAAAAGTTTTGTTTTAATGTTAACTGGTTCGCTGGTGCCGTGGCTAAGTGGCGCCGTACGGATACCGGCAGAGGTGCCCGCAATCTAACTTAGGCGTCTGGTTGTGGTGCAAAAGAACTGCAAGGTGGTTTAGGTTAATCCTCACTCCTTCTCGAATTGACCCTTGAAGTCCCAAAATTCACCTTGTTGTAAAATGAATGTTGTATTTTTTTTTTTTTTTTTTAGGATATCGCAGATTATTTAAAGGGAAGCTACGGAGGTTCTTGAAGAAAAATGAGTTAGAAGTGAATTCTAATGTATCTTTACCCCGTGAACCCGAATACCCAAACCACTTGCTACGCAAGTGTTGTTAAACACGAGAAAACGCGTAAGACAGTTGCTGTGCGTGATGCATCGACGGATCTTTTGGCTGCCCAAGGCTAGGGAGGCGGGGCTTCAGCCCTATTTTGAAATTACTCTTATGGCTCTCCGACGCGTTGCATTGAAACAAAATTGTGATATCTGTGATTCTAAAAACCAAATAAATGCAATTCAAGTTTTTTTTTTTTTTTTCAAATGCTGAAGTGGCCCATCTTTCCTTTAAAGCCCCAAGAGGGAAGGGACACAAGAATTCAACCTAGTATACAGAAAGAATACACTATCACGGCTGTACGGTTCAAGTTGAGGGAAAAAAATAATCTAAACAAGTCTGCAAACAGCCATTCAACAAAAAAATAAACAAAAAAAAGTTTACGAGAAAAAAACTCTTACACTTGAGAGAATCAAGCTCAAAATAGACAAAATTTTGTAACTAGATTAATGTACATTAATCTAGTTACAAAACATTAATTAAATTCAACTCAACAAATACAATAGTTTTTGTCAGGAATGGTAAACTGATGCATGTACATCCTTCCACGTTGTATCACAGGAAAAGTAGTCTGGGGCAATTAGCCCAACTTTCAACCCTGCTGTAGTCTGGGGCAGTTATTGTGAGCAAATCATACCTATTCGATTCCAGTGTTTTACTTTGACAAAATATGCCCAGATGCCCCAGATGCACATAAGAAGCAAGTTATTGCTCTTATGTTACAAGACCGGTGTATGAGGGGACACGGAGGACACATTCCAACTTTGGGTGCGGCAGGCTTTGGGTGCGGCAGGCTTTGGCTGAAAATAATGAAATAAATGAATACAAGAAATAAGTAAAATAAAACATTAAATGAAAATAAAATGAATAAAAAGTAAGAAAAAATATAATAAATGAAAATGCATAAAAAATGCATGCATATAATGAATGAAATGCATAAAAAAAGGAAAAAAAATCTAGGACAAACCACACACGGAGCGTGGTTTGTGCAGGACACAATCTGTGTTTGCTGGTCTTAATCAGCGTGATTGAGCCTGTATGTTTTTGTAGCGTAAGCTACAGTGGCCGAGGTTGAGCAGTTTCGCGTGGCTCCTGGAGAGCCGTGCTATGCATGCGCAAGGAGCAGTGACGGAACGGGCAGGACTGGTATGGCGCCTAAGTCAGTCCCCGATACACGCGCGCGCGCATGCACCTGCTCAAGATTATGGCTCGCGCTGTCCGGTTCTGGGCGGCAGCTTGGTTGCTTGATACATAACAACACGGTGCACAGCTGGCCAAACCAACGACGGGCATCTGGCACGCCCCAGCGGAGGTCTGAGGATTAATTTGGACCACCTGGGGATCCTTTGACGTGCAACCGAAAGCTCGGTTACACGGCGCCTCCTCCGCAATAAGAGGAGCGGAGAAGCTTAACTCATTGAATCCCAAAGTAGTCACATAATGTGTATACTGTACCGTGTGTGTGTCATTGAAGCAGCAGTAAGCATGATAATCAAGCTAATCCTAGACAACCATGAAAGCTATGAATAACCAGCTGAACCTAAGCTTATGCTACGTATATCCCGGCATAGCCGAGCTAAGCCACTGTGACTTTTTTAAAGGACACGCGCAAAAGAAATAGTTTTTTTAAACAGCCTGGTTGGGAAAAGGACGTCATAAAACGAATTTACAACGAAAAATAAAAATGTTTAGAGCTATACTTACGGCGCTATGCGAATTTCTAATTCGCACCCGCGGGCGCCGCATGCAACACATTATTCTCGAGTCTGGATGAAAAACTGCTGTCCTTTGTCTTTTACCCCGTCTCGTTTCCCCGCACCAGTGTCTCGGATCCGATACTCGTAGCAAATGTTTCTCTCTTTTGTTCCGGCCTGCTCTGTGCACTCCCTGATCATGTCTACTCCTTTTAGCTGCCACTGGTCCAAAGGGTTTTCCCAACGTCACCTTGTACATTCCTGGCAAAGAGGACTTTGACCTGTGCGTCAACGCCGTTCTTGTGCGGGAGAAGGTTGCAGTGAGCACCGGGCCTTTGTGAGTGTTCCCGCGACTTTCTAAAAATCCGACACTGCCTACTTTCTGCAATGTTCCGGAGGTTTTGGAATTCATCTGGTTACTATGGTTATGAGTATTCTGCCTCCTTTCTCAGTTTAAAATCGTAAGAGGAAAGGCGAGGGAGCTAGATGAGAGCAGTCAAGGATCGATGCGAGAACAGGGGAGCCACGAGCATATCTGCTCTCTGTCTGGGAGGAAGAGGGCAAACATATTAATGTTGTTGCTGGTGCCAAGGTTTTCCCACAAAGAAAGAGGCGACCTGTCTGCAGCAATCGCTCAGGGTCCTCGTCTCGCTGGTAGTGATTCGGTTTTCGCTCGCTAAATCCAGAATGTTAGTCAGCAACGGGATCTTCTGAGAATTCCTGGGCCTTACTATGTTCACCTTTTTTTTTCTTCTTTTTCTAAGTGAAGCTATTTTTGGACAGTTAGTAACAACTTTTGTCAAACGTCCCAAGGGCCAAATTCAAAAATGTTGAAAAATGTGACTTTTAGGGGTTTATGTGAATCGGACATCCGAAAACCTTCCAAAGAGTGAAAATTCTAGGGGCTTGTTTGCTGCCAACGCTTCAAGGGATCAAAGTTCAGCGCATTATTTTCTCTTCCAGAGAAAAAGGGGAAAAATAATGTTGCGAAATTGCTGCACAGAATGTCGTAAAATTGCGTTAGCATTTTGCACCGTCTTTTGCCGCGTTAATGTTTCCTAGGAACTGCTATGATAATTGTACAAATATTTTTTATCAACGCCCATGAAGTCTTCTAATCAAGCTTAAAACCAATTCACATAATTTTCTGATCGGACGGTCTGCTTCCCGCAGACAGGCCTCCTGCGACCAACCAACGACTTTCGTTATAGCATTACTGGAATTCAAATGTTTCTCTCTTGCTATATTGATATAAAGATAATAGGATCCGTGTTTGTTATTCAGAACCTAATATATCGTATTACATTCGTTGGGTGCATTACCCGATGAACGTGCTAATATACCGTACGCAAAATTTAAATACCGAGTTCTCCTGTCTATAAGTTGCACGTTGCACAAGTCTCCGCCCCCCCCCCCCCCTCCAATAAACAGACAATTTCACAAAGAAGTTAGTATGTAAATCACACTTTTGTATAAGTCGCTCATAGTTTTGGAGTACTGTGAAAAACAAGGCGCGGAGTCGCTGCAGCACGGACCTCCGTTGCCACGCTTTGGACAGTCTTCGGACGCTGGAAAAGCTGGCCATCAGTGGGTACTCCAACGTTAATTTTTTGTCATAAATGTCGATAGATATTCTTGTATGTATCAAATGTCTATACATTTCATACATTTAAGGTCAATACATATCCTTTAAAAAATGCACAAAAGTCACACTATTGTATAAGACGCACCTACGGAAATTGGGGAAACAATCCGCGACTTACACGCCGAAAAATATGTTAGTCGTAGAACAGTTGCCCACCGCCTGCCTCGTTGGTCGCAGACCGAGCCACGGACGCGCAAGTGTGTTGGATGCGCTCGTAAATGGTATCGCAGTTAAAAGAAAAGAGTGTGTCTTCAGGTTTCTTCCTTCGCTTCCAGGTCCATGATGGTGGAAGTTCCGTGTGTGAGGACCCCGTCTACCGGCATGCAGGCGCTCTCGCTTGTGGATGTGTTCGAAGAGACCTCCCGGGCAAACTCGAGGAAGAAGCGGCAGGCCAAGGAGACATACGGCAGCCCTCCCAATGGGGCAGAGGCCCTACTGGCCGCCCTGGAGATAAGCGCGCACTCGGCCCACCAGATGGCCACCTCCTCGAGCCGTCCGCCCCCTCGGAGAACTACGTGGCCATGGACGTCGCCCACGCCGAGTCTCCTGCAGGATTCTATGTGCACCTGGCGGCGCAGAAGGCCGGTCTCAAGAGGTCGGTGGCTTCCTTTAACGCAGAATGTGTTTTGTGAGTCGTTTTCTACGAGAACATTGTCGCGAACGAGCATCACAGCAAGCGTCACGAATTACTGACATGCTGGTAGCGTTGGAGACACTGCGGTCATACCGTACTTGCACATATATAACGTGAGGGCAAGTTTTGAAGCCTCTAAAAGAGAACAAAATTATTACTATTGCAACGCAAACGTAAAGTTACCTCACTCGAGGGCATAACAGAAGAGAAAAGGGGACGAGAATCGGGAAAATATTGTGTACGTTTTGGCTGCACTCATTACTGCTCGTCTCCTTCTCACTGTCAAGTTTGAGTTCACGTCTTCGGAGATATGCTTGTCTCGTAGTTTCTTCTTCGGGGTGAGCTCTTTGTCCGCAAGTTCTCGAATCACAGCGCACTGTGTTCGAGTCGGTTGGCTTACGAAGCAAATCGCACGAGGCAGAAGCACAAACACCTGAATACTCATGTGGAAACTAAAAAATGCTCAGGCAGAGCAAAGACTGCTGGAAGCGATACACTATGGTTCTCGCCCTTGCTAGGGCCCCTCTTGCATAGAGCTTTCCATTTAGTGATGGAAAGTACCGTATAAACTCGCATAAAAGCCGCACTTCTTTCTTCTTTTTTTTTTTTTATTTTGGGGTTAATTTGTTAGGTGCGGCCCATACACGGATGGAACCATAATAGTTTTGGATGTGCATCAAAAGATTTATGTACTTGCGATTGGAACTGGTGGTCTCAAGCGCCTTTATTTCGGTCTCGATCGTCATAACGTGCAGTATCCTCGGCGCGTGTTTCAATAAATTGCCTAAAAAAAAAAAAAAAGCACATTCTTTTTTCTTTTTTTTAGTGGCCTTTTAAGGCTGGTTCGCACATTTACGTTTGACAGCGACCGACCGCATTACGAAATCTTGACTGCTTTTGATGAGGGGAACACGCTGGCAAGTGGTGCCATCTATTGGGTAGCCCTGGAACTCTTCCGACCCGCATATAACTAGACCGAAAAGTCTGCGGTATTCATGACACGATGCCTACGCAACATCTACGAGAAATGGTCGCTCATGACTAGGCTGTGCACTTTCCAGTTATAACCAAAAAACGCCGACAAACATCCGCTGGTAGCGAAGCTACAAAATCGGTTAAAACCGAAAAACACTAGTGGTTGAATATTTTCGCCCCGTTTAAAACTGAAAAAACTCCAATCGTGGAACGTTTCCGCTTTAGCGACGGCTATTTTCTTCTAAGCTCCTCCCCCTGTAGACGTTCGTCGAATGTCTCCGGTGGATCCTGCGTCCTTCCAGTGTCTATTCGGAAGTCGCAGTGGTTCTTGGAAGACAACATCTGGTGTGGTCTGGGGACACTGACCTTCGAGAATGCACCTCTTCAAAATAATGAACCTCAATTTTATTTAATTTTACTTGTTTATTTTTTTTTCTCTAGGCCCAAAGGCATTACAGAGAGGAGTAGGCATTGTAACGTAAACAAAAAGGTAAAAAAAACAAAAAAAAAATAAGAAGGCAGAAATACAAAATTAGTATGAAACAATATTTAACAAATTGGTAGGGATGGGCGAATATTCGGTTATTACTGAATAGCTGATCAAATTCTGTTCTATTGGCATTCGGCTTAGAATCGAATTTAAGTATTCGACAAATCGAATTATCTCGACAAAATCGAATTGATATCGACAAAATCGAGTATTCGACCTTTCTAAATACAGTCAAGCCCATATCAAGCCCGTTTACATCGAATTATTTCTTATATCGAACAATTATTGTGCACAGTAGTGTTACAGTGATAATATATAGCAAAACTATGGTTGCATCGAACAAAAATAGCAGCCGCTGCATGATATATCGAACTGCCAAGAGCGTCGTTTTGCTCTGCAAGCTGGCTTTCCCCCGACGCCAGCGGCCGATTTGGGGGAAAGCCAACCACAGAGCACGCTGGCTTTTTTTTTCTTTTTTTTTTTTTTTGGCGGGTCGCTGATTGCTTGGAAGAAGAAAAATATCCTTTGCGGAGGGAGCGGAGAGAGCATGCTCCGTGCTCCCTCTCCCCGCTTTGTCCGCAAAGAGAATTTTTTCCCGGGTAGTTGACGTGGCCGCTTGGAATAAAAAAGACAGCTGCTCTGCTAGCTGGCTACCTCAACGCAGCCGCCGATCGTAGGGGAAAGCCAACTTGCGAGTAAAGCGGCGCTCTGCAGGAGAAGGTGGTCCTGCTCGGACGTGCTACGTGCTCTCGGCATAGTTCGGCGCTAATGCGCGAATATAAAAGACAGCGGCCACAGCATTTTGGAGTCCGTCGATAGCGTAGCAAAATATCGTTTCGCGGATGCTATAAAGAAAACGCAGCAGAAGATGCAGGACTACTTCATTGTGTAATATTTCAGCAGAAAGTGGATTTTGAGTCAAATTCATTAAAACTTTTATATCGAATTGCCCGCTATGCCGAACTGGTAGACGTTTTTTGCGAGTTCGATATAAGCGGGTTTGACTTACTCTGGCTTGGATTTCCGGCTAGGTGGCACAGGCTTCTGACCATTTTGACCATTTCATGCTCCCGAACTCAATACACTTGAAATTAACAATTACGGTACTTCTAATACCAAATAAGGGCAAATATAAAACTATAGTTTACACATACCTTGTGGTATTTGTTGCTTGTACTATTCGAACTATTCGATTCGAAATTATTCGACCAAAATCACTATTCGCTTCGAATTCGATTCGGACCCAAAATCCTCTATTCGCCCATGCCTACAAATTAGTAATTGTGATTCTAAAATCAGCAGTGTTAGTAATTGAAACTGTGACTGTTGGAAGGCAATTCCAGTCAATTGAGGTTCTATGGGTAGGAAGGAGGCATTAAAAGTAGATGTGCTGCACTGGGGAATTCTAACTTATAGTTGTTGATTGGTGCGAGATGGTTCGAAAACGGTGATTGGCGAAGTGTTGGGTTAGTGCGATAAATCTGGTGAAACAGACAGGCGAGATATTTTTTACGAAGAGAGAGGTTAGGTTAGGTAAGGATAAGGATGGGCTTTCATAGAGGTAATGCTCGCTGTGCCGCGATGGTTAGAAAGTATGCACCAACTCGTGTTTACAAACAAACCGAAGCGCCCCTAGCGGACGCCACCGGCGCTGCGCATGCGTGATTGAGTGTGGGCAAGAAGCTCGCCGTCTCCCATAAACATACCATTGAAATGCGATGTTGTCAGCGTCGGTGTGAGTCCTCCTGCCCTTTTTCGCGTTCGAATTGTTGATTCTACGTCTTCCTGGCAATGCCTCACTACCTGAGCGGCCTCAGCGAAATTACTAAGGCTCGTTACACCGCAAACCTTCGCGTGAATAATGTGACATGCGGTGATTTATTCCGCGTGGACGCCGCAGAATGTACGCTAGAGCCTGATTCGCAGGATGAGATTTCGCTTGCAATTTTCAGTCGCGACGTCGCTCGGGCTGCACAAGCGTGAACCGTAGCGGAGATGGTCGACGTCGATCCTGAAAATCTCAAGCAGAATCGGACCAAGTGAATCAGGCATAACAAGTCAGTGATGGCCACTGGTAACAATGATCAACATCTCCTTGTATCTACTCTTTACATCGAGCCTGCTTACCAACCTTCAAACTTGAGTCTTTTGAGGCCTGCACTTACTTCCTATCGCAAGTACTGGGCGAACATTTGGTCTACGAATCTGTGTCGTCTAAAAAAGCAGAGGACAAGCAGCAGCGTTTGAAAGAGCAGACGACAGTTCAAACGATCAGGCAGCTGTTCGAACTTGAAGACGCACTGAATGTAGTCTGCAGTAGGTCCGTACAACTTGACGGTTTTCCGGCGTTCATGTTTGAACAAAACAAATAAATCTGATGACCATAAGTACAGTGAAACCCGTTTAGAACGAACCCACGTAGAGTGAATTATTGTCGATATCGAACTCACGGAAAATTTAATTAAAAATGCATGTAAAAAGTACTTTTTATAACGAACAACATATTGGCTATATCAAACTTTTTCCCCCGGGAAGGCTTCCAAGAACGCGTGAAATATCCTCTTCTAGCCTGTCCCTTCCCCCAAAAAGAAGTATGAAAGAAAGAAAATTCCAGAAGCTGAAGTTTGAACAAAATTGAGCAAAGAGAAGCGATCCAAAGGGGAAGAAAGCTAAAGGATACGCTTTGCACGCACGCACAGAAAAAAAATCTTTTCATCCCAAAGCGTTCGCTCACGAAGAGAAGCGATTCAGAAGGGGAGATAAGCTAAAAAGACAAACTGCACGCATGCAAAAGAACAAAATCTTTACAGCGCTGTTGTTACAAGGCGGAGGTGAAGAGATGAGAAAGAAAGAGAAGCTCTCGCCTTTCAAGGAACGCATCGTGGAAGTTCGTTGTAAATGGTTTCTGCTATATCGAACTACTTGCTATATCGAACTGATCGCAGCGTTTCCTGCTGTTCGTTATAAACAGGTTTGACTGTATCCGTGAATTCAACCCAAAGTGTTTCCCGCCCAAGCAATCGTGGTCCGACGGCGTATAGTTTTCCATTTTCACGGCACATATCTACGTTCTCGGACGAACCGAACACATGAAAACTGATCGTCAAACCTTTCTCGACTCTTTTGGTACAGCTCCAGTCACGGCGTTTTTACGAGAAAACAGGTTTTTGTCAGGTTCCTTTCAAAACAATGCAGGAACACACATCTCACCTGGGTACTTCAGCCCACAGCCCCAGACCGGAAGTGTGCCCGACGCGCCACCACCGCGCCGTGACGTAACAGAGATGAGTTTGTGTATAAAATGAGCGGATTGATCTTGTATGGATCTAGCTGCATATGCAAGGCTGATACCTCGCTGTGGCAGCATTTATTCACACCGACCAAGGGTGTACAAAGCCTCCTTTGTTTCTTACTTTTTATGACATTTCTATATTAGAAATACTGTTCCAACAAATTTGGTACAAAAATAAAAGGAAATAAATTTTTTTTTTTATTGACAATTACCATTTTTAGCTTTGCCACGACTCTTCCAGCCTAAATACACCAGCGCTAGAAAAAAATAATAAACCGAAGACCATCATCGATTTTTCTCGTTATTAAACACCAGAAAATACACACCCTGCTTATAGCATAGTCAGAAATATTTTAAGCCCATGGCAAAATAATGGCAAATAAAATATTAGAAAGTATGTGCAAATCGGAATGGTTCCAGTGCTACCAGATGGATGGCATTGGTGTGTTGTCCCATCGTATGCAGCCACGAGCGGTATTAATGTAGTCGTCGGTCAAAGACGATCAGAAATGTATAGATAAACCTTTAGAGTTCCAATGCAGGTTTTTTTATCTTAACAATTTTTTTGCTCGCCTTAATTCAGCATTGCTGCTGAGCTGCAGCAAGCCTGCAGCATGGCCGAAAACCACGCCGATCTATCCTGGGAGGCTGGAGACTTGTGCGCCGTGAAGCACACCACCGGCTGGGAGCGTGGCTGTGTGGAGTCTGCGGCAGAAGATGTGCAGGTTCGATCAAAGTCCCTTTGTATATATACCATTCTTGGTTTGCATTTACTGCAAGTCCCAACACTTGCGTTTTGAAGTGAATGAGTTTGAGAAAAGCAATGTGGCATTCCTCTCTTCTAAGCCTGTTGAGTGCTGTGTCGTGTGTGTTGCACATTGGCGCACTTGCCGCGACGTAGAGTAAAACCTCGTTGAGGTCATTCTCAGGGGGTTCTGCTAAAAACGTTAGCAACAACAATATTCTAGGGTACGCTGTAAATGAGTTTCGAACAACTGTTAGGCTAGAGTGTATCGCTTCTATTTTGCCTACTGCGGAGAGCCATCATATTTCTTCAAATATAGGTTAATGTCTTGGCACTGTTTTTTAAAACAGGAGGTCAGCATATGATCCTAACCAAAAAATGTCTACCCTACGTCTAAGAACAAGCAAAATATCCAATCACATAAAGCTACAGGCTTTAGTTGAACTAGTCAATACATATTGGTGAACGGTCAGCTTGAACTTACAGAAACAAATGAAAAAAGGACAAGACAGAACAAAACAGTCATGTTCTTTATTCATTTTCTTCTGTAAGTTCAATCTTACCCTTCGCCAACATAAAGCCAATGCAGTGCTCTCGCATGTCATCCGCTGCTCTCGGAAAGCCAGTGCAAAGCGCTGAATTTTGTTGCACATGCTGATGCAGAGCTGTGAAGCTATGTGAATGATGAACGCAAGTGCCATAATGTAAACGCATGCGGTTCTACTGCATATGGTTATAAGAAGCACCGCATCAGGGGGCTTTGATTCCAAAGACTTGCATATTTCTCACCTGGAAGAAGCATGATATAAAACTCCGAGCCTGCGAAGGAAACTTGAAGACAAAGTGAAAGGGACAGAAGAAAGTGGACAGACAACATCTGAGATGGTGTCTCAGACGCTATCTATCCACTTTCTTTTGCCCCTTTTACTTTCTCTTCAGGTTTCCTTCCACTCTCAGGGTTTAAGCATCATAATTATTACATGCCAGCTTGTGGCCTTTTTTTTATGGAAGAAGCACTTGGTGCCTATGGTTGCTTGTCTGGTGATGAAAAGGAGCAAAATGCTCAACAAATATGCTCTTTTTTCAATTACTTTAATGTTAAGTACCGTATTTACTTGAATATAAGTCGACGACAAATACAGGTCAATGTTAAACTCACCAAAAATTAAAAAAATTAAAAAAATTTTAGCTATAAACTGGCTCTCTTTTTTTATGAGAACAGATGAAAGATTGGGCAAAAGAAATAAACAAATCTTTATCTACAGTACTCTCGGCTAAATCACAGTGCAATGCCAAAAACTGAATTATTGTCAGAACTTCCGAACATGTCATCGTCATCGGAAGCTTGGTCAGCTTCGCCGACATCCTCACTAATACACAACAATACCTACCTGACACCATTACAAAATTGGGACAACAAGAAACTAAAGAAGGTGGAGACGGGAGAAGGGACGAAAGATCCCATGCAAAGACGGGAGCAATGACGGGCGAAGCGACGAAATATCACATACAAAGAGTCGGACAATGAAGCCCTCGTCAGCGGAGCCGTTTTGAGCAAGAACCTGTAAGCAATAAGCAACCTGTATTTTGTTTTGCTGTGCCTCCGAGGGGGAAAGAGGAGGAGGGGAGGGAGCAAGGTGCTTGACGTGTGGTGTGGCGTGTGTATCGGCGAAACCTGACGCCCGAGGGATTCGCGACCTGCTGCTACTGTTTTGGTTGTTTTCGTGCACCAAAAGCTTTTGAAGCAAGAAGCAGTGCGGTTTGGCTGGGTAACTTGATAAATCCAGGTAGCTGCATGCACTCGGTAGGGTCCGGAACTTTGGTCATTAATGTAGGTCGAAATTTTCTGCTCACGATTATAGGTCGATCCTTTACTTTTGACTAGATTACCGCTGCAGGCTGCGGTGGGAGCGCGCGCTTGGCCGCCGCTCTCGTGTCTGGTGTTGCCGGGGGGAGGGGGAGGGGAGGGAGGGGGGGGAGGAGGAGGGGCTTGCAGCCGCTTCTGCTCCCCTAAGCGCTGAGGAACATGGCGGCGCCTGAGGCATGTATATCGGCGGCGGCCGGAACCTCGGCAATAGCGAAACATGGCTGTCCACACCAGTACACCGCAGACAAACTAAGGGAGCAAAAGAACGACATTCATGCTTTCACATTCACAACTTGTAAGAAGTGCTTAGGTGTCCTCAAAATTCACGAAATGATACACTTCATTTAGCCTGCATAAAAAAAATTTTGACGGCTCTTGCTCACGCTGTCAATCACAAAGTCGACCATAAAACGGCGCCAGCTGCGCATTTGGAACACATTGGGGCACCACCAGACGTTTCGCTGTTTTTGCCTGATCAAATTAAAATATGATGCGCTTATATTTTGTGGCTACTGCTTGGTCTTTGAGGGGCCCGACCCACTGAGGTAAAATTCACAGGGTCTCTTATGTTATCTCTAAGACTTGAAGGCGAAAGCCCAAGCGCTGATCCCAGTGATAGTGACCCTCCAAAGACAGCACGCTCTCTGACGACGCACTTTTGCCACCGCTAATCTCGTGGCATGTCACACGCCCGCTCCTCACCGCTCTTTGAGCGAGAGTGTCCTCCTCCCGCTGCGTTTGCGCAGCGCACGTGCCTGCGCCTGATTCTGGCACAAGTAACGCCATCTTGTGGTCCAGTGACGAACCGTGGGTTTTGGTACCTTTTGTGTCGCCGCCGTGCAGGGGTTTCCCAGGATTCTAATCAAGGGGGTGTCCCAATGGCTCGGGGGGGGAGGGGTGATGCGAGGCGAGGCTAGATAAAATATAAAACTGTTTCTTTTTTTAGTCCACTAGCTAAATTACAGACGTCTATTAACCAAATGCTCATACCCGTAATGTATGTTTCCTAATCTGAAAAAAAATAATTTTTTTTTTTTTTTTAGGTTCAAGGGGGTGTTTAGGAAAACTAGGGGGGTGTACACCCCCTAGGGGGGTCTGGGGAAATCCCTGCCGCCGTGTTTTCATACCTTTTGTTTGGCCGCCGTGTTTTCATACTTTTCGTGTTGTCGACGTGTTTTCGCTCCAAGACTTCGAAGCTCGACTGAGCGATGAGACATGTAAGGCTTTCGCCTTGATAACATAAAAAGTGCAGTAGCTCAAATATCTTTACAGGGCACCTTTAAGTTTGTTGCATTGCTTCCAGGTGCGGCTCATTGACCGTGGAGCCGTAGTGACCGTCCCAAAGTCTGAAGTTTTGCCCCTGGAGAAGTCCCTGGCAGAACTTCCTCCCCTGGTCACAAAGTGCCACTTGGCAGACATGGTGCCGGCTGGCGGCAGCAAAAACTGGTCCAAGACGGCCGACGAGCACTTCAGCGAAGTCTTACGATCCGCAGAGAAAGTCTACCTCGTCAAGCTGGTAGGAACCCTTCTAATATTGGTTTATGCTTCTCTCATTACTTGTTCGGTGGCACAGCAGTGTAGTGCGCAGGGGCACAAAGGTTCATAGTTAAAAACAAACAAATTTTGCAGTTAAAACATGAGCTATTTACAACTGCTCATGGTGTATGTGTATATGTGAATTATTGCGGGTTGGTTTGTAAAGGCTCCTCAGGAAATTCCGTGCTTGAGATATAGGGCACGGTGAACATATTCTTTTTTAATGCGAATAGCATTCTTTGGATACTTCACGCACTTTTCGTCTATCTATGTATCTATCTATCTGGCTATCTAACCTCTTACGCCGCGGGTCGATAAATAAATAAAAAAGACCGCGCCGGCTGGGATTCGAACCGTTGACCCTTTGATCAGCAGGCAGACGTGCTAACCACAGAGCTATGAAGGCAGTCATTCAACGCACTCTAAACGGTTGTTTATATCTTTACCATAGGACGCGCTACAGCGCTGTCACAGTACCAGTGCGCGCGTGCCCATGCACGAGGGCTCATTCCGCCTTCGTGAGGCTGAGCACGGCCGCTAGCTCACCCTCTCCCGCGCTCGGGAGAGGGTGATGTAGCGGCCGTGCTCAGCCTCACGAGAGCGGAATGAGCCCTCGTGCATGGAACGCGCGCGCACCGGTAGCTGTGACAGCGCTGTAAAGCGCGTCCTATGGTAAAGATATAAACAACCGTTTAGAGTACCGTTGGTTGAGACTAGCTGAGACGCCAGAAAGTCTGGTCGGTACCATTTTGAGTGTTTGTGCGTATGGCGCGTGCTTTGCTCGCCTTCCTAAGTGACACAAACGCACGTGCTGGGCTGCGGAGATCGTGCGCAGGGCTGTGAAAGTGTCAACAAATTTAGAATCGCCTCAAGAGTGGGCTGGCGTATCTAGAGTGTGCCGGCCACCTGACGAACGCGCATAACTCCGCACCGTTTGATGCTATTCGCATTAACGTAGATAATCATTCCCAAAGGATGGGTTCTGCTGATTTTTTTTATCCTGTTGCAGTGGAATTTTTACGATAATCATTCCTAATTGCACACGGTCAGTTGGAATGTAAGGTGGGCCGAATGAACACCAAATTTGAGCTGCGTCAAAACGTGGCATGAGGTGATTATTACTTTACGGAGTGTTGGGAAGAGGCGAGATGTTTGCTATTTTTTCTCGCAAACCTCCTACGAATTTTATTTTGGAGATTGCTGCACTCTGTGCTGCCACCACCACGGCATTGGCTTGTCCCGGATTAAGAGTGGTCTTTGACTGTAATTAGGGGCCCCAAATTGTAGCCGTGTCGTAGGCTTGGGCTGTTGGCTCTAGGCCCTCGCGGTTCTTGTGCCAGTATGTTGTTCTCTAATGCCGTCCTGGAAAATGAGGATTCTCGGTGGTTGTGGCCTCTGATGGAGCTTTGTCTTGTGATTGTGACTAGGGCGAAGAGACTGGCGGTTCCCTTCCGGTCGACCTGATGATGGAGAGGACCATAGATGCGGGAGCCCTGGAACCCATGCGGAGGGAGTACAAGAGCGTCAGAGAGCAACTGAAGGAGGCCGGCTACGGCTTCATCACTAAGAGGTCGGCTTCGTTTGGAACGAAATCCGGAGTCTGAGAGAAGACAGGACAACATGCGCACCACAGGGTGATGACACCTGGTGTTTGTGTGTATTTGCTTGTTTTACCTCGTTTATTGTTGTCCTGTCTCTCCTCAGTCTTGGGGTTCTGTTTAATATATTTCACATTTCGCTTCCTGGAAACCTTTATTGGACAGTAATTGTACACTGCTAATTGTAGCTTGGATCACATTGAGTGAATGCCCACACTGCAAATACCGAGATACCGATTCCCACCACTGCTAGTTTACAGTTTAATGGAGGTTGAACCAGCGGGTTGCATTCATGTAATCACTACTATCTGATGTGTAACATAAATTTCAGGTTAGCAAACATACAGTAATACCTCGTTAACTCGAAGTCATGAAAACCATGAAAAAATTCGAGATAAGCGAAATTTCAAGATAAGCAAAGTACCGGAATTTTCGACCTCTGATCCCGCGATGTTCAAGGTAAAACTTCTAACAATCGCGGCAACATCAACTTCTCTGATGAGAGGAACTTTCCTCTCAAGCGTCAATGATTTGCACTGTTTGGGCTGCGCCATCATCACGGTCAATCGAGTCACGCGCCAACAACGTCAGGAATTCACAACCGATGACCGAATTGAACACTTGACCCTTGCTCGTATGGCGCCGCGAAACGATCGAAACACCCGGAAAAAAAATAGCGGACAAGCAACAAAGAGCAGCAACACTCGATACGAACGAGACATGTCTTCGAAACACGAGACTGACGAGACGACGACCGGACCGTTGAACAGAGCGGAACAAAACGCTCGAGGGAGAGGGGGCACCGAACCCAGGCTTCTCGGCTTGCCATTGGCTTGTCCAAGTGGGAATCGGAAAAACAAAACCAAGAAGTAAAAAAAAAATAGAAAAAACAATTACCGTAATGCAACAAACGTTTTTGAGTCGCACGTCTCTTCGCGACTCCGTGCACCGCACCCACGATTATCTTTTTTTTTTTTTTTTTTGCGCACACTTTTTTGTTGTAGTTTTTGTTTATTGCGTTGTTTTTTTTGCGATTTTCGTTGACGGGATTTTGAGATATCCGAAGTCCGTCCTGAAAACCTTTCGAGATAAGCAAGGACAAAATGCATTGATCCTATGGGAGCTCATTTCATGACAAGGAAATTTTACGACTTAACCACTATTTCGAGATAGCAGTGTTCGAGTTAACGAGGTATTACTGTACTGCACCAATCAAACTGCATTTGCTACCCCATTAGGGATTTGATAATTGTCTTCTTTCTTTCTATCAAAATACTATTAAAAAAAAGCTGTGCTTTTTGTTTTTTTTTCTTTTCTAGTGTGATGGTTGGTTTATTTTAACTCTAGGCATGTGCAATTAGTGGATTTTGAGTTTGAAGCAAATAGTGGTCTTGGCCAAATAATTTTCATGGAATATCAAAAGTTTCTCTACGCCTTCCGCTACCCACTACCCCACTACCCAGCCCCACTACCCAGTGCCACTACCCAGCTGAATTACCCACTTCCTTAACTAGCTGAACTTGCAAAGGTTGTTGCCAAGCTTCCACTTGTCCATTTCTAAGATAAGTTAATTTTAATCTATATTTATTTACTGTGGCATCCAAAAATCCAGTGTTTACGTTGGGATGGCAAGCACCGTGTTTACTCGAGTAATAGCCGCACTATTTATGAACAAGGCCCTTGCGTCTACGTTCCCACAGAACACATATACAGCCAATCACTGCGTTGCGCATAAATAACATAGCGAACAACCATATAGAGAACACGATTCTCCATACAAATGCAATCTTCATGGATGGTATCTTTGCACAAAGACGTTATTTCTGTCCTGTAAACAGCTGGAATCATGCTGTCGATCGCGGTGATTGGCAATCTGCGTGCTCTGTGGAAAAGCCAAGAACCTTCAGGTTTTCTTCATAAACAGTGCGGCTATTACTCGAGTAAATACGGTAAACTATGCATTTGATATAAAATTAAACCTATAGAGATGCTTAGCTCACCTAACCAAGAGGATTTATAAATATTCTGGCTATATGCAAATATCTTTTCTTCAATCACATATGATTAACACAGGTTGTCAGGGCATCTGCTTAACAGATACTCATGCATGCCAGTTTAATCTTGAAAATTTTACTGCAATGTGGATCAACAATCATGAAGTTTTCATTTCTTTTAAAATATATCAGGTGCACGGGTGCATCATCCTGGTTTGGAAATGTGCTTTGCTCCCAAGCACGTGGCTGCGATATTTGTACTCTTCAAAGTGTTAATCGCAGCAGGTTAGCCCTGTTGAGGGCGCTCCTTACTAAGCACCAGTGCACTGCGCAGAAGCCACACCCACAAATGCGAGCTCCGTGTTGTTGCTTCCCCGCAGTGCACTGGCGCACGGTGAGCACACACTCAACAAGACCAAGCTGCCGCAATCAACACTTGAAAGATATAAATATTGCAGTTCATCCCGAAGCAAATATCAAATAGCGTACAGTAATCCCTCGTTATACCGAAGTCAACAGCACGGCAAAAAATTTTGATATGAGCGGTGATTCGATAAAAGCGATAGAGCCAAAAAAACAGCGCCAGCAGCCTTGAAGGTGGATGGGAGCAGTACGGTACACTCTGACCATATATTTAATCAATCACACCTTGGTTATGAACATCTTGCAGCAGCTTTACCGAGTAAAAAAAGAGTGAAGTGGAGTTTGCCGATAATTTCATCCGGGCATTAGTTCTCCTCGAACCGCTCCAGGCATCACAAGAGCACAGTCACCGCCGCTGCCCTCCACTTTGTTTCGAAGCAGCCGTACAATGTTTCACGTCTCCGCAGTGGTCGGCATTTCCCGAGGTGCCTCTTCGATGTCGCTTTGTGTTTACGCTGGCCGCACGCAAGGTCTATGATCGCAGCATCCGTGGCAGGAGCAACAATGGGAGCGACTGTATCGACAAGCGAGAATGAATCCGTCATCCTCGGTGGCTTTGCCAACATGTTTTTACACACTCCTGTAGAGATTGTAGCAGCTCTGGGAATCGTGCGCCGCCTCTGGAGGCATGCTCGCGAGAGAAAATCCGACGGCTGCAAATCAGATGTCAGTCTTTCGTCTTCGGGACGCAGGCGCACTTTCTCTTGCATGAGAAACCTCTCGAACCCGTCCAATACCGCGCTTGTTCTGCAAAATGGTGGACAGTGTCGAGCAGGTGATGCCAGAATGTCGAATTCTTTGGCGATTTTGGACTTGGGCCGGCCGCTTTTTTAACCTCGCAGATCTAAGTGACTTTCGGTAAACACTCCCAATCTCCCATACGACACACATGTGCATGTAGTACGCTGCAGGCGCGCGGGTTGGGGGCTCCTAAAGAGATGATCTTTTCTGGGCTCCATCGCTCTGCGGACGCCGTGAGTAGCGTCGGAATGTGGACGCTGAACCGCTGCTTCCTGCCCGCATCAGTGCATCGGCATCCTCTGCGCGCTGTGCCCTCCATCACCCCGTTTGCTCTGTGTTCTTGTTTGCCGTTTTCCCAGTTTGCCTCGGTGGAGAAGGGGAGGGAACGCAAGGGTCTCCGTGCGCCCCCGTGTAGTCTTGCATGCTTTCAGCACTGTGGCCTTCGTAATAAGCGTGGTCGGCCACCGATACACTTAGAATAATCCGGTTAAAAATGCTTGTTCGAAAAAAGTGATTTCGTTATAACAAGTGATTACTGTATTATTTGAAACTAGTATCAGAAAATTTTTCGCACAACACTGCTTAACTCATTGCCACTTTTACAGCGGTAGCTGTTAGTCTTCCTGGCAAAAATGCTCATGAACGCTAAACCCCACTTTAGAGCAGAGGCACCGCTCTTCCTCTTCCCGTCATTCCTCACACACGGGAAGGCTCTCTCTCGCTCCCTCCTTCCTTTTTCCCTGTAGGCTGCCGCTGTTCCAAAAACTCACGTGATCGCGAGGAGAACGCTCTCTCTTCCCCAACCCCTCCCGCAGTCGCTGTTGCGAAATACCCACATGGTCGCGCCTGTACGGACACACCCCCTCGCCTCCCCACTGTCGTTGCCCAAAGTATGTATGTGAGCTGTTCTGTAGGCGCAGGCGCAGTCGTCCTTGTTCTGAAAAAGCATTTCAGCCCCCAAAAAAAGCATGTCTGTCTTTTTCTAACAGATGCAACATCTCGCACAATCTTTCCACTAAAGTACACATCTCCTTGATTCTCGTTCCTCCTGCTAAGAATGTTGACTAAAGCCTAAAACTGCTTGATGGACCACATGATAGTGAGCCATCCTCAGATCAGTTAATAGAAGCGCGATTTGGTACATCATGGGGATATTTATCCAATTTTGATATCTTTTATTCGCTCGACAGGTCATGCGAAAGTAGCGGCAGCAGCAGCAGCAAAGAGCCCAAGTCAAATCTAGTCCCACAGGAAACAAAGCCTCCAAGTGCCACAACCTCCTGCCCTCCCTCTGCGTCTGCAAGACAGGTGGAGTCTGGAGACCTCAGCCTAACTATGGCAGCACAATTTCATTCATTGGCTACCGAGCGACTGGCAAGACGGATGCTGGCATGAAACGCCCAATTCTTCTAAGCCCTGAAGCGATTTTGATGCTGGCTTCCAGCATAATGCCTAACGAAAGTGAGGAAGAAGCTCTGAAACAAACTGGAAGTCCAACTGGAAATGAGGCCACAGAAGAATGTTCTAAAGCTTCGAAAGAGGTTCTGGAAGCAAAACCAAAGCACAGGCTAGATTCTACAAAACAAAAAGATGCTCAAGAGGAGACTTTGAGAGAGTCCCCAAAAAGCCTTCAAGAAAAGAATCAAAAGAGAGTTCCAGAAAGGAATCAAAAGAAAGTTCCAGAAATGAAATCGAAAGAAGCTTCAAAAGAGGCTTTACAACAGCCACTGAAAGAGACTTCGGGAGAAAGTCCAGAAACAGCTCTGAAGCTTGGGCTGAAGAAAGACACTGTGAAGGTAATCCCTAAAGCAACATCGATGGTGGGGCTAAAGAGAATGACAGATGACACATTGCAAGTTACTGTAACGGAGGCCCCAGAAAGGACTTCGGAAGAGACTGTAAAAATGACCCCAAAAGAGCCTTCAAGAGAGGCATTGAAAGAAACTTCAGTGGGGACTCCCAAAGAGACTTCAAAAGAGACTTCAGCAGTAACACCGAAGCTGGGGCCAAAGAAGTTGGCAAAAGACACTCCAAAGGCAACTCCAGAAGCAATAGCAAAGCAGGGAAAAGGCACCTCTGAAGGGACTGCAAAGGAGACCCTAAAACAAATTCTGCAAGAAGCTTCTGGTGACTCTACGGAAGAGAAGATTGCTGAAGAGGCCACTGAAACGGCTCTTGATGAACCTACTCTCAGACGGTCTCCGGAAGGGACGAAGGCCATTCCCACTGCAGAAGCGCTTGCTGGTGGAGACATTGAACCGGATAAGCTGGCCGACGACACGAAACAACCGAGCGGCATTTTGGACGAGGATAAGAAAGACGGCAAGTTTGTGATTTGCCTGGCCGATTCAGAGTCCGAGCTGTCTTCGGAGGACGAAGAGCTCGACTCGTTTCGCCTGATTCACGACGACACGGACTCGGTGGACTGGCCGGAACGCCCGTTCCCGGCCGAAAAGCAGCTTCTGGTGATGCCGTCCCACATCGACGAAGACGCCGTCATTTATGTTCAAGTTTTGGGAAAGGGTGAGTGAACGCCGATACTTTGCCGGTTGGTGCACGACCACCATAAATGCCATCCCCAGAGGAATACTTTCCTCGTATTTTCTTAGGCGACCTTTGTTTAGCGTTTCAGCATCGCAGCTTGAACCTTGGCGTGCAGATACAGCAAAATTCAGCCGCCTTGGCTGCAGATTTGTGAAGACTAGAATGCCGCATTCCTTTTTCTTTCCACCAGACATAGAGCTGTACAAGGCAATGAAGGAGGCATTGACCGACACCTACTCGGAGTTGCCCGCCCAGCAACACAAGACCCTGCGACTGGGTCAGGCCTGCGTGGCACGCTACTCCCTCGACGAGAAGTACTACCAGGGCCAAGATCCTTAACTCAGGAGAGAAGGGCATTGAGGTACGCCCCATTACGGACAGGTCAATGCCGCTGCAAAGGTGACGGTTGTGGGCCGTTGACAGGACGCTTGGTTTGGCTTTCAGGTGCGCTTTGTGGACTACGGAACCACCGAGTATGTGAACCCGGACTTCATTTTCCCAGAGCTGATGTTCGAAGATGTGCCCAAGCTCTGCATTGAAGTGGAGTTCTATGGACTAAAGCCTGTGAGTGTTCTTATGTAGACTAAAGGCCAGTTCACGCACCTGGGTTTGCCCACAACCGAGCTCTTGCTCTTACGTACTGAGAGGGCACGCTGGCACTGCCTTTGAGGTGACCCTGAAAACTGAATTGGACTAGAGCGAAGGTTTTGCGGTATTTGCGAGGTTAAATGTGCCCGCTGTCTACGAGAAGTGGTTGTTTGTGCCATTGTCAAATACTCTTGAGCCAAGGAAGAATGATGCGTGAGAAAAAACAGGAAATACACGGAAAGTGTGTTCTCTCCTCATAGGAGATTTATGGGGGTTCAAGGCACACGGTTGTAAGCAGTTTCGAGTGTGTGAACTGGCCTTAAAGCGAGTGACTCTTTTAATCTTTTTTTTTTAGAAACTACTATTGATCGGCTTCTCACTTTATTTTTTTTATACATTTCAGTTTTCAACTTCAGGGAGGTGGTCCCTTACAGTTCTGGACACACTGCATTACATGTTGGTGGAGCAGAACTGCTCAATGGTTGTCAAGGTCAGAATTGTGCTTGGGAAGCTTTTTTCTCTCTAACGTGAAGCACGAAGGACTGTAACTTGCTGGCATTACGTTGATAATGGCTTCCTTTGTGGGAATGCTCAGCCGAATCACGGTACATTGCCAGTGTCTTAGTTCTCTTCTACACCAATAACACGAAGAAGGGCTGCCATGCTAGTTAATTTTGCCACATTATAGTAGAACTGAAATAAGTAAGCAAAACAAATGCAGTGGAACCTCGTTGATACATTCGGTTTTCGGCATTTTCCCAGCTTTTACGTTCGGAAGTGCCGGTCCCTCAAGGCCCGCATAGGAACACTAGCAGTAATTTTCACGCCTAGTGCATTTGCTTTCCGGTTCTTACGTCCAAAGCCGCCGTCATGGCGATGACAACACCAGCTGGTTCGCACGATGGACCAATTCGCAGGCAAATTGACCAGATGACGACACGTGCACGGACCGTCCGCCTCCCAAGCACTTAACGACTGCACAGTGGCGTCGTCTTCCAAGTGCGACGTTTGCTTTGGTCGCAGTAATAATACGAAAAATAATTGTAAGCTGTTACGTGCTGCGTGAAGCAGAACGCTTCGAGATGCTTAGTGCGAAGCGCTAAGCATCTCAAGCACCTTTACTAACCCAAGGCGTAACACAAGTGTGGTCCTGCTCAAGGAGGGTTGCAGTAGAAGCGACGGAGTCCTTGGTTTGTGAAGGGGTGTTTGCCCATATTTTCGTCCCCGCGCACCCGCTGCCTGTCACTTTGATACACCTCATGCGAAAAAAGGTCTTGCCAAATCTCGTAGGGGTCTCGGTTTTGCTGGATGAGGCTGGATGGATGTGCAGGACAGAGCGTGGCGTGCTAGGCGAGTTTTGACAGAAGCTTCTTGATCACGAACCTGGAGGAGTACTGAAACCTGCAGTGCATCAGCCGGGAACAGTTCCTGCAGCTTCCTTCACGCGTAGGACCAGGAATCTGCGACAAAGCAGACTAGCGAACAGACAAAAGGAAAACAATGCACCATCTTTGCTTTGCTTGGCAAAGAAAAAACAAGTGTGTCCGTTTCAAGACAAAACTGCTTCAAGTCAACCTCCGTAAAAATATCTGTAGAAAAGTACTGACCAAAGAAAGCCGAGCGCATTTTCACTCAGATTTTCTTTCAAACACGCTTAACCTAACAGCAAAAATTTTTGTAGCGTGAGCTACACTGGCCGAGATTGAGCAGTTTCGTGGCTGTCAGAAACGTCGCTGCGCCAGCGCGAGGCAGTGACGCTGCGCAGTGCCAGCTGGAAGCGCGCCAAAGCCGCCGCCGCTGCGCGTCATCCGCCCGTTGCCGCTCGTGCCTCACCGTTCCTGCGCAGTGCGTGAGGAGCAGTGACGTCACAGCGGCGCGCAGCTGGGCAGCCAGGACCGCCGCTGCAGCGCTCTCTGCTGCCACCGCACGCGCCTCGCCGGTCTGCGCATTTCAGAGGAGTGACGTCATAGCCCGGCAGACACTGGCGCCGCCAGCGTGCCCAGCTGTAGCGCCTCTGTTGCGGAGTAGCTAAGTCTGACGCTGCACCGGAGCCGCTGATAGTGCCTCTCATTTTGCGCGCATAAGCTCACGCTACGTATATCCTGGCATAGCCGAACTAAGCCACTTATTTTTTCTTTTTTTATGATTAACACAAACATGGTGCATTATTGTGCTTTCTTCTGTTTTTGTTTGTTTACTGGTTTGTGTTGCTGCGTGTTCTTGGTTTCGCGCGTCACACTGTGAGCAGTTGCTAGAGCCTTGTCCGACGGATGCGCTGCATATTCTGGCACTCCTCCGGGTCTGTGTAATGAAGCTTCTGTCAAAACTCCTCTAGCGCACCGTGATCTCTCCTGCACGTGTCCTACAGCATGTCATCCAGCCAGGCCTCCTTTGCGGCTCTGGTGTACTGAAGTGTTGTGCACGATTGCGCTGGCACGGACCAGCGAGTGAAATCGGTAAACGCCCCTCCGTAAGCCCAGAACTTCGTTGTTCGCCCTCGTTGGAGTTGCCCACAGTGCCAGGTGCAAGTTGCGAGCTTTTTCTGAACATATCCGAGTTCACACCGACGAAAGTTTACAAAATGTTTCTAAACATATATTGAGATCACTCCCACAAACTTTTACGGTACTTTTATTTAAGTTTACACCTACTGATGTTTCCCCATCCTTTTGGAGCAAATTTGAATTCAGACTTGGGAATGTTTGCGTAGAATATTGTTTCCGTAGCAGTTGCTATTTGACGCATTTTAGTGCCCCCTGAATGGTGTTCTCATTCCTTACATTTTCCTGGATCATGCGTTTATTTCCCGGTCCCTTGAAAAACGTATTGATGAGGTTCTACTGTAGTGTCATTGTATGGTTGTATGGACATTGCAAGTTTAATCTGATTTTCTGCTGCCTAACATCTGTACAGCACATAAGACTTTGGGGTTTTTGCTTAACTTTCTTATGTAGCACAGAAGAACAGTCTATAAACACCGGAGCCAATCAATGCGCATTGTGTGAACACACATCTACACCACTTTTGACCGTGCAGGATCGGTTAGCTTTTACAGCATATTTGCAATAGTTAACAGGGATCTGATTGAGAAGAGTTGCCTAGGGACCAGGGCTTACTTTTCTGCCCCCAGAAACGGCCGACAGAGAATGCGCGTGCTAAGTGTCCTCCTGTTCCTGCCAGATGGAGTCTCCATGTACGACTTCATGCTAGAGGCTGGGATTGCTGTACGAAACGAGGAGGAACCTATGGAGCAGAATGGCGAGGTAAGTTTTTGCAGAAGACTTTGGTGTTTTTTGAAACGTCTTGTTGGTTCTGTGGCCAAGTGTTTTTAACGCACTACAGTTCAGTGGCACAAGGAGTGGAAGCTCGCATTGTGGACTCGGAACACCTTAAGTTTGCACCTTCCGGCTTTCGTGTTGATGGGTGTTGTAGCGGCATATTTCTGCGATTGATGCATCCTAAAGACTCAGGTGGGCGAGCATTTCTCGAGTCAATCGAGAATTGCGTTGATACCAACATAAAGCTCCGGTGGGCGAGCATCGGTTTACAACTTCCGGTTCCATCGAAACTTTTTACTTCACAGACGGAAGACAACGATGATGAGATGCAAGTGTGAGCACGCCATTAGTCTGAAACCTCTTCGATCCGACATTTGCCCGAGTGCACGATTGGCCGAAATACCGTTTTAGAGCAGCTGTGAGCGAAAGGAACCAGAAATTTAAAAAAAATGGCAGATTGGCCAAGCATCGCTTACCCTCACCAATTCAGCCCTCTTGGTGCGGGCATTGATAAAGTCGTCCCAAGTCCCACTTATCGTTATTGTGTTCACCGAGTGTCCCAGGCATTCTCGTTGTAGGAAACTAACTCAGAAACTTTCCTAAATCTGTCCGAGAAAAACCTGGACAAATCCAGTCACACAGTTCAGGAGCCTACAGACATTGTAAACAGTAATTCACATATTAGGGAGAGTTTATCTCATAGTCATGCATCAGTGAGTGGTTCAGATCTGCTAAAATTGTGCTCGGGCTGGGATAAGCTTTACTTGGGGGCAGGGACCACCGTTGGCCAATTTAGCAGCTTTTTTTATTTGTCTCAGTGTAGGGGTGGCCAGGCTGACCCGACCCAAGAGCCGCAAACAAAGCCACGAAACTTCAGAGCAGCGGGGGGGGGGGGGAAGCAACTTTGTCTAGGAGCTGAGTGGAACGAAATTTGAACTACTTTCAATCTATCAGAGTCAAAAGCAGTCCAACTGTACATAGGTTAGCAAGCAGTAGCTCAAGACTACCAAACCGCTACCCATCTTTCGATTTAAAACGCGTTCCATTTCTCTTTTGGGGAAGTGTTTGTGTGACCGGGAAGGGTGGCCTGCCGGGGGAAGGGGGGTGGGGAGGGGCCATGGATGGCGCACCTTACCAGCGCGAAGAGCCGCAGCTTGGCCACCCCTGGTCTAGTGGGAGAAATTACCATTTTGCAGTTGGCAGGAGTTCTAGTGTTTTCCAAGTTATGTTAGCGTTTTTTTGTTGATGTTTTTCTTTCTGTCAGTTTAAAGTATATTTTAGTTTATATTCACTAGTCATAAATAGCTACATTTTTGTAGTAGGGTCGTAATTTTTGCTTACTCTCGACAGAATTGTTGTAAGTAAGAATAACACTTGTGACGCCATTGAAATATTACGGTGGCAAAACGTTGAAACATGCTGCTTTGAACTGATTTAGGCTTCAATGTATGAATTTGTTTTCAAAGTTTGCCGGATGACGTGGGCCCGGCGAACTACTGTAAAGTACCGGGCAAGCGCCCACTCAAAATTTAGAGATAATCGCGAAAAATGGGCGATGGGCACTTGTCCGGTCATCAATTTTACATATAAATGTACTCTGCATATTTTCTCAGATCTTACAAACTTTGGTATGGGCGCTTAATGTGGAATGGGCGGGTGCGCAATATTCTACGGTATGTGCGTCAATTCAGAAAAAATGGGCCATAGGATTATACACTTTGAGACTGGTTGCTGGAAGTTCCAAGCGAAATCAGACGAGTCGGACACCTCTGCTGGAGAATATGACTTTTTGCAAAGCATCTGAATTTTGTTACAGAAGCTTTGAACTGCCACCAAATATTGCACAAATGATAGGAACTATGAAGATGTACATTGGCAGGTATGGCTAGACAACACACCTGCTAACACCCGGTAGCAGCAAGACCATGCAGCTGCACATCAGTCTGTGCATGGAAGTCTTCGAAGTCTAACAGGAGAGCTCTTCTAAGGGTTGTTTTTATTTAATATGCTAACTTTAGGCTAATTATAGATGTAAAGGACACTACCCAAAAGGGTCAACTTTTAAACCTTTGGCTTAATATGAATGGAATTTACAGTATGTACTGGCAGTTGCGAGGCAGAATGCAGTGCGCAAGTCCCATCAGTGTACATGATTATGAAAGAAATTATAGTTGTTTTATCGGAACACACTGACAGTGTTTAGGAAAACTGTGTTAGAAAACTAATGTAATACTCAACATTTTTCTTTACTAGTTACGCAGCAAAATGCTTAAAAATGGAACTGTAAAAAAGAATTCCCCAAAGTAATATTTTTTATGGTTACTCATTGCGCTAAAAATTAATTTCTTGCCTTTTATGTTGTTGACAAAATCTTGATGTCCTTTATAAAAAGACACCCACTAAAGTAAAATAAAAACAAACAGTTGCATTGCCCAATAAATTTGCAGTTAGGAAAGACAATGAGTGAGTCTTTTCTTTTGTTCCATCACCAAGCGATAGTTTTCCCTAAAGTGAAATCTATGCCAAAATGTGAGGATGGAGAAAAATGTGTTCAAAGTGGTGGAACCTCTCCCTTTCTTTAGCATCAACTTGCCGGAAATAACTGATAAAAAAAATATACTATGCAGTGTAAACATGAACATCTTGGGAAGGAAACAGCAAATAAAACTTTTTTGGCAGTACTCTATATCTGTGTTCACCTCAACAAAAAGCAAGTTTTGCGCATTGTTCATACGCGGCGCAAAGTAGTTCTTACGAGATTTGGTTGTCGGGGGAAGAAGCGATGCTTTTGGCGATTGCAACGTGTGACGTCTTGATAAGATAACGTATATCAGATCTAATATTCACCTACATATATCTTAATTATCAACGTAAAGGTGGAAATTAGTAATGCTCCTCGAGGAGCCAAACTTTTTTTACTACGGTTCTTGAGGTGAAAACAGGTATTAGCCCCGAGAAGTTCACGTGGCGCGCCCCTCACGGCGAACCGGGGTGACGTCACGGCAAGGAGAGAATTCTTCCCGACCTCGCCCCCGCTCGCCCTGTGGAGGCTGTGACAACGCTAGCTGTTGGAGCGCTCGTTTCAATTTAATTTTTTTTTGGCGTGTTTTTGTGGGAAGTGTAAATTTTTATATGTGGCTTTATTGAGGTATGGCCTGTAGCTGCAGGCGAAACTTAAACCAACATTTTAAGCCTGGTTGACAGGGCAGAGCAACGCATGAATCACAGCTGGTATATAAAAATAAAGAAATATGGCCACAATTGCAGGAGCGTCACTATAGATTTACATCTCACACAATAAATGCTGCTGATGGTCTGAATGAATTGGTAGGTTATGTATACTATTTTTTTCTGTATCTCTGTTTTTAAACAAGATCGCCGAGGCAGAAAAGCTGCATGCTGCTCGAGCAACATGCTAAATACAGTCTGGGCCATGGGGAGAGAATCACAAGTAAGACAGCCCAAGTGCAGGGGCAAAGTAAAAAAACAAGGAACATTTATTATATTCATTGCTTGCATTTGACCTTTGCTGGATTCGGATAGTCTTTCAATGGACTACACGGGTGGTATCTGTGGACTTTTTTTATATCAACCCTCAAGTAATGTATAACAAACGTAAGTGAAGGTGCCTAGCTTTTTATTAGTCCCTTAAGCCCTAAATTGAGATTTTACATAAATCGAATTGTCCTGGAGCTAAAATACCAAATGTTTTTCTCCACGCAGACTGTCACCCTTCACAGGTTCCACATTTTCTGCTACTAGTGCTGCATCTACCACTGGACAGACGTTCGAATGCTTGTTTTTACGCCTGTTTTCCTCTGTTGTCAGAGGGTCCAGCTGTTGGGAGTTTGGAGGCTGAGGAAGCTTTTGGGGACCTGCAGCAGTGTCTCTTTTAATTGGAAATTTAATGACAATTCAAACTAAACGGTGTATTTTCCGAATACCCAAGGCTGGAATAAAGAATGTCAGGAAAAAGTATAAACATTCCAAAATAATGGTACTATTGCTGTGCATATTTTGGGCAGTTCAATACATATCATACAGGCAACTGGGGGCAATTCGGCCATTTTTGCTGCTACCATACAAACTAATTTCCAGTAATTGTGCATCTTCTAAGAAATATGCCTGCATACGTGCATAAACTTATATAATTAACTTACGAAGAAGCCACATTAATGTAAAACAACCCTGTTCCACGAGCACTTCAAAGACAATCAGACGCAGGGCCTTGAAAACATTCTGCGAACCAGCGCATGCAGAGTGGCAGCGCAGAGTCGGGGTCGCGAGCTAATTTGCCGACCACCCAAAGGCCCATGATATAAATGCCACTTCAAATGCCTTGAAAGCGGGATGTAATATCATCCTAAATCATAAGCATGCAAGGAACATAATTCCAGCGTCTGAAACACTTCACCGACCCCTCGCAAGATTGCCTTGTGTCGTGTGGACGGACGGGGAGGTTCATTGGCGGAATCGCCTCCGCCGATAGCTTTCGGGATTTGTAACCCCATTTTAAAGGTAAAAGGGACAAGCTGGCTCATAAAATGTACGGAAGCACGTCAGTATCGGCCTAACTCAACGTCTTGTACACTGGGTAAACGAGGTCCCACTCCTCGAAGAGCTTGCGGCACACAACGCCAAACCAGGAAACCGGTGCTGGGAAGCGAGCCGATGCGAGATCGCGGAGCGGAGTCCTCCGCCTGACGTCACTGTACACCTCGCCCAATCAGGGCGCGGCGACCACAGCGACGCTTGTGTTCGCTCTCGGGGCTAATAGATATGTTTCTGAATGTTTAAATATGGCATTTTTGAAAATCAACTTTTTTGGCAGAAATATTTTTTTTTTCTGGGTAGTGTTTATTGGGGCAGTTAAAAGGTTGTTCGTACCCTGCACCTTAAATTTTGCATTTATTTTATTTTATTTTTTGTGGGTTTTTTTTTTAGTTGTCAATACTAACGGGAAAAATCGGGAGTTTGGAGAACTGACGGGAGTACTCTGGGGTGTTCCCAGGAACCCAGTTTGGGAAACCTGTGCTGTAGACGGTGTGTGGCGCCTTTGCAGGTGTCCCGTGAGGCGGTGCCATGCCCCTACGAGCCCGTGGCATTCCCGGAGAGCGGGGTGTTTCCTGTACTGGTGACACACCTGGAGGACGTGACCCTAGGCAGCGTGCAGCTGTCCAAGGTGGCCCACGCCTCCAACCAGGAGCAGCGGGAGATGAACGCCTCTGTGGACGCCTTCAGGGCCATGGCCGAGGACCTCCAGAGCGTGGCCGAGGACTGCCCCCCCTGGTGCAGGCCAGCCGGGGTGAGCTGCCCTCGACTCGAGGGGACAATAACGCGGTCGACTGCCGACATTTCGAAGCTCACGGGGACAGGGAAATTATTCAAATTAAGCAAACTTTGTATTAAGTGAATATTGTATTAAGCGAGCATTGTATTGAGTGAACATTGCATTAATAGCCGCGTCCCACTAGAGCGACGGACAGCAACAAACGACAGCGACACAGGACAACGAGCGACAGACGACACCGACAGACAGCCTGTTTGTCGGAGTCCGCCGTCCCACCTGGCACACACGACGCAGAACACGGGGGCAAGGAAACTTGTTTCGTAGTGGGACTGGAGTTGTCAACCAAACATTTCAAGATACACAGACAAACAGAGTCTGGCGATGCAGTTTTCATGTTTTGCTCTTTGGGCGTAACACGCGCCGACAGACACGGTGAAAGTGGAGACGATTACTTTATTTCTTGATTAAAGCTTCTGGTTGTCTTCATTTGCTGCTGGCGACTTTCCGCAAACAGTCGTGACAATCGACACCAAACTTTTTCCGGACTAGAATTCCCGAATTATCCCTTTTTTCTGTCCTTCGAGGTATTCCAGGTGCCACAGAATTTCACGCCGATTTTGAGAATGTTTATAACATCAAATCCGAATGTTCAAGGGCATGTGTTTTTTGGGGGACAATGCGGCATCCCGATTATTACAGAATGTGATGACAAGTCTCTCGTCTGCCGGAATGTCGTGTCCTACTTCGTGGTGAGCAGTCTTACTTTGGTCAGTCCTCGAACAAGGGTGTATCCATCCTGATGCAGGGGCGTAGGCCTCGGTGTCTTGTAGCACCACCTCGCGCACCAAGTTTTCGCGAGCAAAACCAACCACAGCGAATTCCCCTTTCGCAACACGACCGCCAGCAAGCAAATTGCGCCCGCGACCACTACGAGCAATCGAGGAACGGGAACTGCGGGAACGATCAGTGGCTGCCAAGGACTTCTATGAAGGTCGAGCGGCAGAGCGAGCCACGGGAGGAAGGGGAGGAAAGGTAGAAGGTTGGGAAGAGAGGCAACAGGAGGTACAAGCGGGCGAGGAGCACAAGTTTCTTCTCCGAGAGATGTTCCTCGGTGGGACTGTTTGCTGCGCTTTCAAGTCCAACGACAGACAAGAACTCGTCAGTCGTTTGTTGGCACTTGTCTGCGTTTGTTGCGGGTGTTGGTCATTACAGTGAGACAGCATCAGCGACACGGAACTTTGTGGTGTCGCTGGACAAAAATCTGTGCTTGTCGCTCTAGTGGGACGAGGCTATAAGCAAACATTATATTAAGCAAACATTGCATTTAACGAACATTGCATCAAGCGAACATTGTATTAAGGGGGGATACTACCTTGAATTGCCCCTTTTTTTCCAAATAATGCATATTCAGAACTGCAGAGTTTTGGCATGTATGGATAACAAGGAACACTGTCACAAAGTCTTGTCAATGTGCACTGACAAACAATGTCAAAAATAATTATTCTTTATATGTTGGTGAGGTGTGCTGCACTGCGTAGCACTCGTCATCCACAAGTGAAAATAGCTGAAAGCAATGTCAGTATATCAGAAGAAGTTTGAGGAAGACATCACCTACACTGCTGGAAAAAATTTCTGGCATTTAAGACGCAAAAGAAAATTTTAAAATGTCATCTTGAAACTTCAAGTGCATTTATTTCAGCTTTACTTTTGGCAGCAAATCCCACCTTAATAAAACTATTGCTTCCAGTATGAAACTACCGAGAGACTTAATATTTGCAGATTATATGCCGAAACTTTATCGAGCCGGTTACTATGAACTTAGATTTTACAATTTCATGTTCCTTTATTATGAAAAATTTTAATTTGCAAAACTTAGCAAATATTAAAAAAACAAAAAAAACTTTCATAATTTTTTTTTTTTTTTAATTTGAAAAATGCATATTTTTTAAATTTCTTTTCATAGTAACCGGCAACAAGTATTCCAGTATGCATTCCACCAGAAAAATATGTGGTGATCAACACCGTTTCTCAACGATAGATTCATTGAGCAGATTCCATACAAAGCTACGTTTTCGGGGTATAGTACCTCATAAGATTGGTTCACAGGGCTGAAACTTTGCCTGCCCTCCTTCTATATGGCTACAAATACCACCTGCGAATTTCACACCGATTGAGTGAGCAGTTCAAAAGTAGACATGTCCAGGTAGTGTCCCCCCTTAAGCAAACATTTTATTTCGAATGAAAATGCCAGTTTTAATTTGATCAAAGTAAATTAAAAAGACGCTTTTATTGAAACAGATTTTTACTCTGATTTTCATTTGGTTCTCCTGGAGATGACTGGTCCGAATGGTCCGTCTTTAGAAGATGTTTTCTTAGCTGCCGAGGCTGCTTGTGTAGTTTGTTAACGTTCCAGTTTTCTTTTCAGGAACGCCTTGTATCTGCAAGTACTCGTACGACAAGAGATGGTACCGTGCGCTGGTGACCGACGTGCGAAAAGAAAAAAGTGACCATCCTCTCACGTGGACTTTGGCAACAGTGAAAAGGTTTCCATGTCCAAGTAAGACTTTTCATAGTTTACATTCTTTTGGACAGTTTGTGCTGAAGTGTCAGAAGCCTATTCTTTTTGTTTGAAGCCGACTATTAATTTAAAACTTGTCGAAAGGATAAGCACACAATTCCCCGTTACAGGGGTTCGCAAGTTCTCCAAAGTATGTCCTCACGGGTTACTTGGGCCCCAAAATTTTCTCACCCATCCCTGCTCCAAAGTAATGAATTCCCTGTTTAGGCATCTTTTTAGCAGATCTGAGCCATCTATCGATACGTAGCTATAAGTCAAACACTCACTAGCATGTGCACTATTTTTACAAAGGTCTGTAGTCTTCTGTACTGCTTTAATGCTCCAATGCTAAGACCGGAAGGGCCATCAGTCGAGTGTAAGAACCCCTGTCCTGTCCCATAAGCACTTCTCATGCGAAGCATCTCCTTACGGACAGTGTTCAGTTTTATGAGTAAGTGTGAATTGCCTTCAGTGATTCCTGGGAAAATGTGACAGGAGCCTTTTGTTGGTCCCGAGAGCAAGCTTATCTGCCGCATAGTACTTCTAGCTCTCCTTGTTACAGTTTCCTGCTGCAGTTCCGTTTTGTATTGATCTCCAGTCAAGGTGTGAAAGATGTCATCGAGAATAAGATTAACCTTATCTTTGAAAGCAATGGAGGGCGACCTTGTGGGCAACGTCCAACAACTTCACAAATAAGCGGGTCAATTTAGGGGGACTGCCGATGGCTCTGGAGGAATTTAAATGAACAAATAAAATGAATAAATATCTTAGCACGCTTCCTGAGAGCCGCCACATTAGGCCTTGTTTTCACGGTGACCAACTTCAGACCCTAGGGGCTTGGGAGTCACACGGGGCCTCTCGCTTGCAGGCTGGTTGCTCTTCCAGGGAAGTTCCTAACCATTCCGATGCAAGCCAGGCCATGCCGTTTCTACGGTGTCAGTCCTGGTGAAAACAGTGCGAAGGCAGTGGACATGCTTTCGAGCATTCTGTTTGAGAGTGGAAACAAAGGGTTCCTGGCCAGGGTGAAAGTAAGTTGTATTTTATCCTCGTTTCCACTTCTCCCACTTTCCACACCATCTACAATATTGTGTGCCAAGTTAACCTAAAGGAAGAACAAGGTACTGTTTATTTGCAAATTATTCGTACCTCAAAAGGCTTGCAAGGTTTCAGCAGGTTGAATGTGGGGCAAGAGGCTGACGGTGCATTTCGTTTTAGGCAGTCGAAATATTGCTTCGACTGCCTCCCTTTGTTTCATATATTTGGCGCAGCTTAGTCATTGCCTTCCATTGCTGTTCGAGATGAAAACAAAATGTTACAAGTAGTACATGAAAGGAAAAAGTGGAGATCTTGTCTCGACGGCTGGTGAAAAGCAGAATTTTATGTAGTGAAGGTTTCTTAATCTGCAGTCCTTAGTTTTCATAGGTGCTTGGTCACATTGTTGTAGAAACCTCAATTAGCTTGCAGTAATCGATTTTAATGATCACGCTTATGCAGAAGTGAGATTGTTTTTGATTCTAAAAACCCTTAAGGAGGGATACAACCTCAAAATTCAAATTTTTTCCGAAAAATTTGTTTCTGAAAAAAGTATTTTTGGTTCATTAACTTTCGAAGCTTAGCGTCAAAAAGTTTCATTTAGAAATACGCAGGGTTTATTTCGCAAAAGATTTTCAGCGCTGTTGCACCCACACGCGATGTCCCACTGAGCAAGACCACTGCAAAATGTGGCATTTTCTGACTAGGCCTACTCCGCGCTCGTTCGACGCAGGCAAATGTTTTACCTTCATTGGAAGCTCCATTTCTTCTAGGTTTTGCCGTGAAAAGCTTTCTGCAATAGAGGGTATCTGGGGCCTGGGAGAGCCCAAACATTGAAGCAGAAAAACAAAAAAGAAATGTTCCACATATGATATGTACGATTTCATTAGTTGAAAACCAAAACAGGCCTCACGATTGGCCGCAGTCGGTGACATCACATTTTGTTTTTTTCGGTTTGCTCGCTTTCATCAGCCAGCTACGCTTCTGATCACATTGCTATTCCGCCACTCCGGCCGCTCTTTCGTTTTCTCTTTGTTTGTGTTGGTTATTCTGCTGAGGAATGCCCGCCACGAAAGCTAGCACTCGCAGTAGCTTTGGCCTGTGTTCTCGATCTGGAAAACGAAAAAAAAACTTGACAGGAGGACGCCCCCAAAAAAAGTGCCGACCTGCTGGTGCTGCCGTCACCATTGCTGTCGTCGCGATTGTCAAGTTCAACTGGCTCAACTACTTCTTTACACATCAGAGCCTATTGCCTCAACTTCAAATGCTAAGGATGTTTCAGTCTCTGCGGAATCGGTCCTTTTGACAACGTTCGAAAGGAAGCTCGGTGTGCTGAAGTGCAATGAGGACGACGCGAAGATGGCGGACGCTCCCACTGAAGAGCCTCTGGATGGTTATCGCCTAATCAGTGTGTCGACCGTGCAAGGACTCATCGACGCTCTACTGTGTCCCAAGTGCCATGGAAGAGAGGGAGCTCAGCTTGCAAGAAAGAGGGACTGGTTCCGACCCTCTGTTTGTTGTCGGATGCGCGTCCTGCGGAGACATCGTCGCAGCACCGCACTTGCCACCAATTGGCAAGTCCCAACAGAATGAACTCGTGATCGTCTTGGAGTTGTTAAAAAAAGACTGCGGGATTAGCTTTACGAAGCTCTCAAATATGTTTTGGGAACTAGATGCTCCACCTCGAATGAACGTTAAGTCTTACCAGAAGGTTGCAGGAAAAGTGCATGATGCTGCGATGCTGGTGGTGACCCAAGTAATGGAGGAGGCTGCAGAAGCTGTCAGAAAACTGCAGGCAACAAAGAGCACGAGCGCCGACAGCGATCTTCTGGATGTATGTATCAGCTACGATGGCACATGGCATAAACGTGGGAACACGTCACAGTTTGGAGTTGGTGTCGCAATTGAACTAGGGACCGGCTTGGTGATCGACTTCGCAGTGCAAAGCAAGTACTGCCATGGGTGCCAGTTCGGCCCCAAGGGAGGTACCAAAGGCTACGAGGAATGGGCAGACACGCATCGGAAGACCTGCCAAAAGAACTATGAGGGTTCATCGAATGCATTGGAGGTGCAAGCTGCTGCAACAAGCTTGAGTCGGCCTGTCGACCGGCTTAACATGCAGTAGGTCACTCGTCCTGTGCTAAGGCGACAGCAAGACATTTACCCATGTAGCTGGTCTCGAACTGTACGACGAAGAAATCCACGAAGAAGACTGCTTGAACCATCTGACCAAGCGAATGTATGCAGGCATGGAAAGGCTCAAGAAGACCAAAAAAGGGCTCGGCGGAAAAGGAACATTCACATAACATTGTGATGAAGAAGCTGACAAGCTACTATGCATGCGCTATGAAGGACAACGCTCCCGATGTCCCCAATATGCAGAAAGCTGTCTTCGCCAGCCTTCTGCATACCTATTCCACAGACCAGGAGCCTCGTCACAATGCCTGTCCATAGGGCGAGGATTCATGGTGCCACTATAACAGTCACAAGGCTGTGGAGACAGCCGGCAAGCCTTCAGCACCACGACCCAACCGACCAGCCATTTTGACAGATGTCGCCAAGGAGATTGTTCCGATCTACAACAGGCTGTCGCAGCAGGACTTGCTCATCCGATGCTCCCGCATGAAAACGCAGAATGCAAACAAGAGCTTCAATGCCCTCATCTGGAAGCGCTGTCCCAAAACGGAATTCGCCTCGCTGCAAACTGTGGAGGCGACTGTTGCTTTAGCTGTGCTTGAGTTGAATCTCGGTACTAGAGGCTTTGAAAGGGTGCGCAAGGAGATTAACATTGCACCGGGAAGCCACCAGGCGAGGCATGCCTCCAAGGCAACTCGGGGCAAGATTGCAAAGGCGAAGCACGTGTCAAGGCCCTTGACACGTCGAAGGTGGCGCATAAGAGACGCAAACCAGAGGCTATCGTCCGGGAACAGCGCAGCCTGGATGTGGAGGGTGCCACCCATGCTCCAGGTGGATTCTAAGCTAAAATGCATTTAAGTTGAAACTTCAAATGCATTTTTCTCAGTTTCACTTTTTGGCACGAATTGTCATCTGAAGAAATGTATCATTTGACATTCCCAATATGGAAAGACTTCATTCAGGGTCCTTCTGGGCTAGAATTTTGTAAAAAAACAAAATAAAATATTCTAAGAAAAAAAACTTTATTATGAAATAAAAGTATTTCTAAAACACAAAAGTTTGAAAATTATTGTTTTTAGGCCTGTTTTCCCCTTAGAATTGCAGCTTTTATAATTGATTTTTACCATAGCTTGCAGCATGCTTATTGTACTTCACATTGAAGTAAGAATTTTGTGAATTCCAGTTATATTTTTAAACGATACATTTCCTAACGAGGTCCCTTTTTATCTGGAGTTCGAGAAAATTAGTATGTCATAAAATTGGTCTACAATGCTGAAACTTGGCCGGTTATCCTTTCTCACTGTTCAATTCACCCTGAAAATTTCAATTGATTTGCGTAAAAGATTAAAAAAGTCGACCCCCCCTCCCCCGCCCGCCGGGTCATATCCCCCCTTAAACATTACTTTGTAACAAACACGAAAAAGTACTGGCAAATTTTTTCGACTGACTCCGTGTAACGAATTGTTTCACTGTACTATTGTCTGCATTGCTCGTCGCTTGCTAAACTACTAAATTTCACTGACCCAGTACATAAGGATTTTTGGTGTCCAGTTAACTTATTTCGACTGTTGCAATATGTTTGAGCAGCTATATCTTCTTAGATGACAAAATGGCATTGTTTTTTCTAACAAAAACGAAGTAGAGTTGACATTTTAAGAAGGCGTGGTATACGGTGACTGCACATTTCAGTCTATGCACAGCACTATGCATAATTTCATGCCAACAAAGCTCCCGTGGTTTATCTCGGTATAACATACCACTATTATGCACGCATTTTCACAGCCGTCGGAACACACAAACGACACTGGTCGGAGCGCCGACCGGAAAGAACACTTGTGACACCTAGTGTGCGCCTGCGAAGCACCATTGCGAAAGCGCTTACAGAAGACTTTACGCCGCGAGGATTTTGAAGCTTACGTACAGAGTCGCAGTAAATTCTTTGCATATCAAAGAAGGCGTACAAGGTGGTCCCATACTCTTATCTCGCCAGTTGCACGCAGTGCTACCAAAAGTACAGGGGTACCCCTGGTACAGGTGCAGGAAACCCTGTACCTGTAAAGGTACAGGGGTACCTTTACCTTTGGTACTTTTACCAGGGGTGGACACAAAAAAGGAGGAACTGTCCTTACCCGAACACTCTTTTGTGTACCCCACGTCACTCTTCATCCCTTTAAAGATTAGCCCGTCGCTCAAAATTTGTACAAGAGTTTCTTTCCTCTCCTTGCCCATGGCTCTGACAGCACTGCATGCAACTATAGTGAATAACAGGTTAACAGTTGAGGGCAAGCTCCTCCCACCCCTTTACACTTTAATAGAGCGAATGCTAGAGAGAAAGTTGACTCCTTTCCACCGTTTGCTCGGCTAAAGGGGAAAGAAGTGGGAGGGGCTTTGCCCGAACTCTTAACCTGTCGCAGACTATAGTCGGAGGGAGTATAGTTGGTGCTTGGGGCTCATGGGTTTTGCACCTGCTGTTGCAGAACATGGACAGCGACCCCATTGAGATCGACCTGCTGAACTCTTCGTTGGAACTCGTCTATCAGCCCCTGGCTGACGAGGGATACATTACACTAGACAGGACGGAGTGAGACGTGCAAGCAACGGCTCTGGTGGAGCTGGTATCTATCGTGATTTTATGTTATGTGGACTCGTTCTATTGTTTTCTGAAGATCTTAATTTTAGATTATGTTGCCAAACAAGCGTGTTCAAAGTTCTTTTTTTTTTTTTTTATGCAAGGGATAAATTGCTGTCAAAGTAATGTTTTGTTGTGGTGGTTTTTTGTATGTGTTTCATTACAAGTATTAAAAGTGGTCCATTGCAGTCAAGGCCCCTTTCTTTGTATATGACTGAAGTGTTGTGGGCTCTCGTGCCAGATGCACGTGACAGCCTGTTTCTGGAAGACTGGAGTGAGCAATCATTGAAACGTATTGTGTATTGCTGCACTTTTTTATTTATTTTTTTAGCTTGAAACAAGTTTGTTGGAAGGATGCTTCAATTAACCTGAAAAAGTAGGAATAGCAAAGTTCCCAAAAAATAATGAAACTGCATTAAAAGGTTGGTTTAAGATGAACACATTCTAAAGGGACATGGGGTGGAATGCGACGAAGGTTTCTGTTCGATTTTCTCATAAATAATTGTCATCTACAGAATTTGAAAAATTCGTCATCAAAACTACTGAAGGGTAACTGCAAAGAAAAAAAGTGTTTTTTTAAACAGCCTAATTGGGACAAGCATGTCACAAAACAAATCTTCATGAAACAAATTTTTTTCTAGCAATATTTACGCCACAGGATCGAATTTAGTGGGAGTCCCAACCTCTCCGCATTTGGAACTCCCGCTCTTTTCACGCCGTGAGTGGCTGGTATACTGCCACTCCGTGACGTATAGCAGCTACTCTGTGACGTATAATAGCAACTTTGTGGCTGGCGATTCAAAAACGGGTGAAATAGCCGCAACTAAAATCAGTCCTGCGCAATAAATATTGGTGTAAAAAATTTTGTTTTTGGCGGAAAAATTGTTTTCTGACATGCTTGTCCTAATTAGGCTGTTTAAAAATACACTTTTTTTTTCTTTGCAGTTACCTTTAAGAACATATCAATCTAAGACACTATGTTCTTCTACTAAATAGGCCCCTTTGGTAGTTAAACATAATGTAGGTAACACAGCGCAGAACAACAAAGACTATACTCTTGCTTCCCGCCAAACCAGACGCAGCCGATGATACAAGCACGAGCGCGGTGGCCCTGAAATAGTGCCTGCACTGCACGAGCGCGCGCGCTTGGCAGGGACGCTGGAAGCCCGAGCTCGCGCTTGTAGCATCGGCTGCGTCTGGACTCCAAGCTGAAACGAGATAGAAGGAACAAACAACACGTCTTGTTTGTTCCTTCCTTCTAGTCTTTGTCGTTTGCACGGTTTTACTTACATTATATTTACTCACACCAACTAGCCCAGCTTTCAACTTTGGTACCCTTGGTATTTACTTATAAGTAGGGTTAAGCATTTTCTTTGGAATTGGTGGGTAGTTTTGACTTTCATTTTAATTCATTTATTCGGCACTTTTCATTGTTATTTATTTAGTTTGTGCTCATCTCCACCTTGTAAAATAGGCACGAGTTCCAAAATGTTTGTTGCTCATCTGGTTGCATTTTCAAATGGAACTTTAGAGTTTTTATTTAGCCCTGGAGCCAAGTTGGCCTGCTAGAAGAAAGGCGAAATGGCCTGCTGTGAAGTTTTTATTTCAGAAGTCGTAGTGGGCACTGCAAGGCGGGAAATGTCGCCCTGGTACATGGCTTCAAACCGGAACCAAAAGCGCCGGTGACGTCATCTTGTCCTCCGCGAGCGAAGCGGGCTGCGATGGCGCTGATCCACGTGTCTGCGCCGCAGGTGCTCTGGTGCTTTGCTGCGCCCAGTCGGAAGGCCGCGTGGCAGACTCGGCGGTGGTTTGTTTCCGGTAGCTCATGCGTCCTCTAGAAAATAAATGCTCCTTTTAAAAGAAAAGAAAAGCCTGCGTTGTAAAGTACAGTGAAGTGTGCGGCAGCGCTACTGTCGGTTACAAGTCAAGAAGGTAGGAGAAGCTCCTCCCATAATCGTGATGCGACCGTTTGAAATCCATCCGCAGTCGAAAGAATAGTTCCCTGGAAACACCCCTTGTTCCGCTTCAATGAATAGATAATGGCTACAGAGTGATGCCAACTTGTCTCCGACCCCCAACCCCCCGTTTTGTTTTAAGAAAGCGACCTTTGTATTCATCGGAGAGGAAACCGAGCCCCTGAAAGTGGCCTTTGCTGGCCTTTGTATCCATCGGAGGGGGAAGCTAATCTCCCAAAGTCGTTTTTGTTTCCATCGGAAACAAAAACGACTTCTAATCTCCCTCTCGTGGCTTCCACAACGCTAAGTCAAGGTCGAAAGATAAAGCAAATATTCAAAGCAAGGCAAAACCCTCTCCCGCGTTGGCCACGACGTCACGGAAAACGATGGGACGCTATTGGATGGGGAGGTGGCGGAGGGATATATGATTCCTTTTGAGGGGCATTTGCCGCTACCTTCTTAACTTGTACCATTTCACACTCGTGGGTATGCTGTACCAATTTCATTGCAGGAATGCCCTCCAAAGAAGTTTCATCCCCATCGTACGTGTCGATTATATTTCCGGACCAGTATGGCATGCAGCCTGTACTTCATGAAGGAAGATTCGTACGGTACAAAAAGTGGCAAATATGAATTTTAAGAGAAAACTACAATGAAACTTGCAGTCACTGGACAATCAACGTTTGAGTATGGCAGTTTATGTGGTGTGTTTCCTTTTGATCAGCCTCCTTTCGGACGTGGAACCGGTAGGCAGTAGGTGACTGCAAAGAAACTCCAGCATTGTTTTTGATCAAATTAATGCAAAACAACTAGTAGATATCAATAATAAAAAAAATACTGTAAACGACTTTCTTTTTTTTTTTTTCGCGGGCTCAATATTTTGCGATTTAGGTCAGAGCTGAACTAGGAGGCTCTGCTAGGATCATGTTACGGGCTAGTCGGTTATACATTACAAAATTGAAAGTAGCGCTAAAGACGAGGACAAGTAGAAGACAGCGCCTGTCCGTGTCTGTGTCTTCTACTTGTCCTCGTCTTTAGCGCTACTTTCAATTTTGTAGTCAGCGCTGAAGTTTTGGAATAATTCGCGGGTGCTAATTTTCGCGACGCGCTGGGATCTCGATATAGATTCCAATATGTTCACATTTTACCGGAATCCACGATTTGCAAAAAAAGCTGCTGCGTGTTTGCTGCGTGCTGCTGCGAGCAGAGTGTTTGGTTGGGAAACAAATGGGCGTGGCGGCTATTCCTAGGCTGCGACAGAGGCGCGGAAGCGAGTACAGTTGGACGAGAGTGCGCGAGTTCTATTTGTTTGCCGTCATGCCGGCCCACTGTGTTGCGCTTGGTCGCACGAATTACTTCTACGGCAATGAGAACGCCGAGTTTTTTGTTTTTGTTTTTTTAGATTCTATCGGCCACGTTGTATCCTGCGAAAAGAGAGCTTGGATAGCTGCCGTGAGGAGAAGAAACACGGACGGCTCACGCTCACGATGGCAGCCGAACGAGCACTGCCGGATCTGCAGCGTGCATTGCACCCGGAAAGGGAGAAGAGGCTGCACGGACGGACAGCTTGGGTGCACGAGCTTTACGCCCACGTGTTTCAGGGCAAACCAAAACTATGCATCACGAAGCCTATGACCCTTAGAATGCCTCGCGGACCCCAAATATAGTTGTTTTCCAACCACCTTCCAGCCTCGCACGCATGTTTCCGGCGTTGCGCGATAGGTGGCGCGCACTATTTTGCAAATCTTGGATTGTGGTGAGGTCCTCGCGAAAATTAAGTCGTTTACAGTATACAATTTAAAAAAGTCAAATAAATTGGTTTTAAGTTTAAACCAAATATAGATCAGATGATATATACAGGGTGTCACAAAAGAAAATTTACACGGTCTTTTTTACCGCAAAAATAAACTAGGCATCGCCGAACGCTCATTCTCCGCTCAAAGGTAGCGCTAGAGGTCACAACCAGGTGCCAAAGTTTCAGCCCGATCCGATAACTTAATCAAAAGTTATAAGGGATTTCTGAAATTTTCAATGGGAAAATGGCGGCCGACGGAGTTTTCAAACACATGGGACTCTATGGCACCAGAAACCGAAAACGGGCAAAAATGGGCTCCATTTTCCCATTGAAATTTTCAGAAAATCACTTATAACTTTTGATCAAGTTTTCGGATCGGGCTGGAACTTTGGCATCTGGTTGTGACCAGTGGCGTCACGAGGGTCAGCGGCACCGGGGCGGTAACCCGCCGCGACCCCCCCCCCCCCCCCCGCTGTCGCTTGTCCCACCACGACACCCCCCACCTCCCCCCGCTCTCGCGTGTCCCACCGCGACACCCCCCCCCCACCCGTCCCCCCGTTCTTGCGTGGCCCGCCGCGACTCCCCCCCCCCCCGCTCTCGTGGCCCGCCGCGACACCCCCCTGACGCGCTGCACCCGGGGCGGTCCGCCCCCGCCCCCCTCGTGACGCCACTGGTTGTGACATCTAGCTCTACCTTTGAGCGGAGAATGAGCGTTCGGCGATGCCTAGTTTATTTTTGCGGTAAAAAAGACCGTGTAAATTTTCTTTGTGACACCCTGTATATTGTTTGAGTTACTTTTTTAATTTTTTTACTGGTCTTTTTGAGCACGGGAAATGAATTCTTCAATCCGCGCAATCACTGAAAACAGTCTAAAAGAGATTCGCTACAAATTTAATTATATCGTAAAGTGCAGATTAATTCGAAACTTATTTTCTTAAAGGGATTGTCCGGTCGAAACCGGAAGTACTTAAGTTTTTGTGCTCGCTACGTCGAGGGAGCCTTCATGTAGACAAACGACATTTTTATTTTGATATATGATCTCCCGTTATTAATTAAACCTTTCATGAGCGTGTGTACGAAACTGCACCCCGAATTTCGCCAGTGTCAATGGCTGACATCCGTAGCTGCTGCGTGACGTCACAAAACGCAAAGGTTTGTCGGATGGACGGGATAACAAGCGTTGGTCGATGGATGTCTTGTATTTTGTTTTGAATTATATAGTCTCCTAGGCCAGTGGTTCTCAAATGGGGGTCCGCGAAGGCATTCTAGGGGTCCGCGAAGCCCTGCCTCATCAGTCAAGCCCGGCAATAAAAGTTGCATTTTTTCTTCAGGTCGAAAAGAAATGTTTCAGTTTTCGGGCGAGTCTTTTCGTGTGAACGTCAATAAGAGAGGTCTACTTCACACTAGCCCTTATCCATTCATTAAATCATTATTATATTTAACCTATACCTTTCCTCTCCTCTCACCACGAACGGGGTCCTCCATCATCTCCGCCGATCCACAAGGGGTCCGCGAAACATCGATGGTTGAGAACCAGTGTCCTAGGCTGTACCCTACTGAAATACGATTCTTTTAATGCAGTTCCCAAGCGTGTGCAAAAAAAGTCACGCCTTTTAGCAGGATATTACTCGAAAACAGCCATAAGCTTCGAGCAAACGTATGCCGTTTCGCGCAATCACAACCGCGACGGCCACCGATCGAACTAGGAGCGCTTGCAAAGCAAAGGATGCAGATTTCGCCTCTGAAGCGGCAACTAGGTACGCGAAGCGGCATATGGGTACACATTTCGGCGGATCCACTGGATCGGTGATGAGAGGCTGCGGGTCTTTCCCTCAGAGGCGATGACCGCGGGTCGAAGGCAACCGGCGAATCGTTCAAATGCATGTCGTCACTTGACTTGAATGAGCTTGGTGAATCGTAGCCACGCTGTATTTTCACAAGCGGGTCAAACAGTATGTGGCTGCACGCGTGCTAAATACAACTTCTGGTATCGTTTCCAGGTGGTCTAGCTGTTGGTTTCGGTTTCGCTGCATAAACAAATTGATTGATCCGATTTGGGCGAGGAGTGGATGGACGTAGTTTAATATCGCTCGCACAGCATCACACCTCAGCTTACGAGCCTTCTGTCCGCTTAGAGCTCAGCTCGTAGCTCTTTTCTGTGAGACGATTGCTGCATAAGCGGGATCTCGATCTTGACGGGAAACCAGTCCCTACGCACGGCGACGATCCATTTTGCTCGTCACTGCACGTCTCGCGGAAAAGTGTGGAACGTCATGTCTTGGCTCGCATGTGCTGCCCGGTGGTTGTGGCACCCAACCGCACAACAAAAATCTCACCCAACCACGAAACAAGTCGAGCACAACAACAAAAACGAAGCACGCTGAGGCGCTCACTCGCAGGTAAACGACGAGACAGAAATGCTCGCTTTGTGTTGTGTGACGTCAGAGCTCCCATGTTGCCACCGAAAACAGCGTTTACGCTAGAGTGCGATTGGAGGAGTATAAATTCAATTACTCATGCAGAGGGGCATATAAAATTCAGATATTGCACGTACGATGCATCTCGAGGCATTAACAATGATATTCAACTGTTTTCTCGAATACAAAATTTGACCGGACAATCCCTTTAATATAAACAACGTCATAATAAAACAAAAAGAGCTTGATTTGTTTGGTTATTGAGAAAGCTTTATTTGCTGTAGTACTTCAGCAAAACAAAATCAGAATATCTCCCGGGAAACAGCTTGTTCCCGCCCACCGATCTCTTTGACAATTGCTGGATCGCGCTTCTCCGCACCGAAAATGAAGCCACCGTCGGCCATCTTACGAGATATGCTCTAGCGCTGTCAAGCCTAGACAGTTACCATGGTTACCGTGTGTAGGTCACTTGAAAACAGAGACAACCGCCGCCTTGACAACGCTTCCGCGGAACCGGTAAGATGGCCGACCGGTGCCCTCAATCGCGCAATGGGCTCGAAGCGGGAAGCGCGATCCAGCAATTGTCATTGAGATCAGTGTTCCCGCCAGATTGTTTTGTCAGCTTCGTGCACTCTGTGCCACTGTTGCCATTTCTTCTGAGACCCCAAAGTAGGGGTGTCGCGAACCGGCCGAAATTCGAGTTCGACCAGGTTCGACTTTTCGAACTTTTAGTGGAAAGTTCGACGAACCTTGTATTGCGGTTCGACTCGTGTGCGCATGCGCGACAGGCTGGCCAGTTGGCTTCGGATTGGATAGTGATGGCTAAGGGATGAATTAAGGGCCGCGCTGATTGGTTATTTCAGTTAATACACTACAAAAAATGAGTTATTAACTTCTTCAGTGATTAGAATTGGTTTCTTTTAATTGCAACTGTTCATAAGATAAAATACACCCTCTGCATAAAAAGAAATTCTCCAAAAATAGACATGCTTGTATCAAGGTCTGGCCACACTGTCCACAGTCGAATCGGTGAAAAGCTCGAAGGTTCGTCGACCCGGTTCGACCCAGTCGAACCCCGAAAGTTCGACCTAAAAATCCGGTTCGACAAAGTTCGCGACAGCCCTACTTCAAAATATTAAAAAATTTTCAGCTGCATCAAAAATGAATATATATATACATATATATATATATATATATATATATATATATATATATATATATATATATATATATATATATATACAGCTCGGAGCGCCGGCCGTATCGTCAAGGCCGGACTCCGGCCGAAACGTCGAAGAATAAATCGTCCGTTGTTGCTGTTTTCACCGAAGGTTTTTTCTTCCCAGTTATATACCCACGCCTTCGGCCTCCCGCCACCATGCCCGTTATATATATATATACATTGTCCTTTCACGAAAGGTGGACAAATTCGAAATTGTGAAAACTACGCGTTGCAACAAAAAAAGGCTTGTGTCGTATGGTCCAGGGCCAGTGGCCTATTTAGAAAATTATTATTAAAGTACGAAATGAAGTTGTTAATTATTTTTGCGTAATTAACTTTTAATACTGTGTTTAAGGGCGTGTTTCAATTAGAAAATTGCTCAGCATTGTCAAAAAAACACTAAATCAACAAATTGCAGAAGATAGAAGGCACGCGAAGCATTTTAGGCTTTCAGTAATTTCGGTTTGCTATCGGAGCGCATCTCGGCCGTGATGGCATCGCGCCCCGTGGAGAAATAGTGCAACCAGCCTCTGCTGCGCCGCGCAATGACAGCGCAGCAGAGGTTGGTTGTCACTATTTCTCCACGGGGCGCGCTGCCGCCGGGGCCGAGATGCGCTCCGATAGCAAACCGAAACTTAAAAACCCGTCGAATTGGTGCGGTTTTTCAGAAAGCTATAAAATGCTTCGCGTGCCTTCTATCGTTCTGCAATTTGTTGATTCAGTGTTTTTTGATAATGCTGAGCAATTTTCTAATTGAACCCATGCCCTTAAACACAACATTAAAAAAGTTAATTACGCAAAAATAATCAACAACCTAATTATCCCGGACTTTAATCATTTTCCTAAATACGCCCTTGGCCCAAGACCAAAACGACACAAGCCTTTTTTTTTTTTTTTTTTTTGCAAAGCGTCCACCTTTCGTGAAACGCCCTGTATATATTGTGAGGATGTTTTCGGTCGCTTCAAGAAGAAGACAAATGCCGGTTGTTTCCTGGTCGAGATCTATTCTAGCACGTGCTCATCGAGTCTCGTGTCCCAGCCCCAGCAGCGCGCAGTCCCGCGCACTGACGATTGTGCTTCCCACGCCACAAATGCCCCCTTCGAAGAAAAGGCCATCCTGGCCTTAGGAGATCAGGAGGGAGGGAGGCGCGGATAGAACATCTTGAGGCGGCCAACATGTACGATGTGTCGACCGGTGGTTTGACGATCAGATGGTGGGTTGAGAGGCTCAACTAGGTAGTTGACCGGGGAGGTCTGACGGATGACTTTGTATGGGCCCTTGAACTTTGGGAGAAATTTTTCACAGCGACCAGTTTGACGGAACGGGAAGAAGATTAAAACGAGGTCACCTGGAAGGTAGTGTACGTCACGGTGTTGGGCGTCGTAACGACGTTTTGATGCGTCTTGGTGTTGCAGTGTGCGGTGGGAGAGGTGTTGAGGGTTTGGGGGGATCCAAAATATCGGGCGAGTTCCTCTCGGATGATGGTTCGGATAGTGTTGTGGAGCAGATCACCTTGAGGCAAGGGAGAAATGGCCGCCTTGGATGTCGGCAACGTATCGGTGCTGGAGTTCCTTTGCCGTCGAGCTGCCTCTAATGATTGACAGAGATATCGGATGGAATCGACGTCAGCGGGAGGCTGCAGTACAAAAGGTGGACTGCTTCTTCGGCAATACCTTTTAAAACGTGGCGTACACGGTCTACTTCAGGCATAGCACAATATATATATATATATATATATATATATATATATATATATATATATATATATATATATATATATATAATATTATAAGGCCTTTGCACTCGAGCACAGTTCGCTAGTTTTTTAGGGACAGTGGCTTTTTCCTTTGGTATTAAAGTGTGCAAAGCTTGTGTAAAACAAAACGTATTTGTATTGACCGATGTAAAATTAACTTTACATGTACAATTAGATTTTCGTGTTCCTGGCTCTCTCAGTCCAGGGGCGGATCCACAACTCCGTTTTGGGGGGGGGGGGCGGAAAATTGTAAGGATACTTTTCTCCATTCTTCTGTGCACCTGCGGGTCCACCCGTCCACCCATGTCAAATTGCCCTCATGCCCTCCGAGAAGGGGGGAGGGGGGGTCGACTTCGTTCTGGGGGGCAGCTGCCCCCCCCCCCCCCTTGGATCCGCCACTGTCTCAGTCATACCATTTGTGGGTCTCTGTGCGTGTGCGCGCACGCATACACGTTTGTCACCTCTCCGATTAGTGCAGAAGAGCATTGCATTTTGCTCGTGTTTAGCGTGCTATACATTTTTATTTGCCCGATGTTTTTTTTTTTAATTAAAACCATAATAAATTTACATGGCATGAAATTACAAACAATAATAAACACGTATTTGTGGTATTAGTTGTGCGCGACATGATTTTTGTGGAAAATGATCTCAGTGATATTGGCATAGCTTAAATCTTGATTTTTTTCCCACCCCGAAGTCAATGAATTTGTGGTAGACTAACTTAAGGATATAAATGCCTCGTCGATCACGTCAAAAAGTGCAGTGGTTGCGCTTCCTAGGAGGCGGGAAGGTTTCTCGTTGGAAGCCAGCATGCAGTGTGATTGATATAAAATGTAGAATTTATTTTTGGGAGGATATATAAAAAGCGGAAAACAGCTAGATGCCCTTCTTAGGTCTGCCCCAGCCTAAGGTTCCTATAGGGAGCTTCCTACAAGTAGCGATATTCTTTAAAGCGCCGACCGCGTGACGGTGCAAGTTTTAGGAAGCGAATGGCGGCGCACAGGAGAGAACTGAACTCGGGTGACATTTTGTTTTAGCAGAATGTGCCTTGTCATTCGTATTGGTTGTCGTTACTTGTAAAAAGACGTATCAAGGGACTTTACCCCAGCCCTCGGGCAACGTCCCCCTCAACGCAGCTGCTGAAGCTGAACGCGTACTGCTGTCGGACGCCAGACGTCGCCAGCTCCTCCGCTAGCGGCGTTACGCGCGTTTTTCAAAGCACCCTCTATAGTTCTCGCACGAAGCGTGTATGCTGACCATTAGAAAATTGGAACCGCTGCACAATGGCGGAACAACTGACATCATGGAACTTGCAAGTAAATTCATAAGATAGCAAACGTCAGAGCGCGGCTAACGCTAGGAGCCGACGAGCCAATCAAACAGCGTCTGAAGTGCATCGTCACCGCGCTAATCAACCTTTGTGGGTTTGTTTTTGCCTTCTAATCCAACCAAACGCATGAAGTGTGCTGTGACACTGTGGTTTTAGTCCGCCATTGTGCAGGGATTTTCCAGCTGCAAAAAGAGGGCAGTATTTCGGGCGGTTGCGCTGCTGTTGGCATTGCGCATGCGCAGATGCTTCGCCTCGGGCGAATCTGGTTTCTGCGCACGCGCAGTACCCACACCCGGTGTGGGCAAACGCGGTCTTGTTTGTAAACTGTTGGCCGATATACTCCGTTTCACGATAACCGGGCGAACTGTGGAGGCTGCGGCCCCCGCGGCCCAATAAGAGCATGGGAGCAAAGCAGGGGCGGATTTAGAGGGGGGGTCCGGATGTCCTGACCCCCCTCTTGATTTCTGCATGTGTAAAATTTAGGGCGTAAAACGAAGGAGAGGGGGAGGGGGTTCCTAAACATATGGTACGCTGACCAACACCTGACCCCCCCCCCCCCCCCTTTTCTGGAAATTCCTGCATCCGCCCCTGGAGCAAAGCACGTGACAACACTCCATGGTCGAGGCCCCGGAGGCCGCGTTACCACCACAGCAACAGCGCCGTCTGTAACAAAAAATAATTCTAGGCTTCTTTTTTCTTTTTAGTAGCGTTGCGGTTAGGTTTTTTGACCGCAACAATACACGGCTCGAAAGAAAGACAAAGCCATGTTACAATTGTCAACGATACTTAATACGGATCAACACCTTTCCGAGAGCGTCATGGTTTTTTGAAAGATATTTGAACGATCGCAGCCGTGTAATCGACCGCTTCCGCTCAACATTGTCCTGGCATTAGCACCCGCCACAGATTCGCATGTAAATTGAGCGTCTGGTTGTCTCATGAACTGTTTCCGAAGAGCTCGCTACTCTGGCGGTCGGCAATCTTGCGGCGGTGGACGCTCATCCCAGGTTGGTTGGTTGGTTTCGCAGCAGACCACTCTTGGCCAGCAGACGACAGCCGGTTCCTCCGGGCCTAGCATTTGGCCACGAACGCTCCCATGACGTCGTGTCACGTGCCTCGCTCTTATTGGCCGCGGGGGCCGCAGGGGCAGTCTGAGTGGTACGTCAGTGTCGCCCTGACTGCGCTGGGCTGATGGTTTTCTCCTCAGCTGGGCTGTCGTAGCCTGCATAGGCGCTGTGGTGGCCTGCGTAGGCGCAATTCCGGGCGCTGATGGCGGCTGAATTACAGCGTTTTCTTTTTAGAGCGCAGTTCTTAGGCGCCCGTTTCAGGTTTGAGCGGCGTCGCCGTCGGCGTAACCGCACGGTGCTTCATGGGACATTTCCCATGATGCAACGCGCGGGAGGAGGAGGGAGAAGGGGAGGAGCTTGAAGGATGAGGGGAGGAGGAGGTGAAGGAGGGGTATACCCTCCCCTCAGTACCCTTCCCTTTTCCTCCTGAAGAGCTGCGCTCTAATTCGGCGTTACAGGGTGTTGTAAACGTCTCATTTTTTTACAGCGGAGCCGTTAAGGGCTTGTTTTTCCAGGATCGTGTCCGCCAGATTAGAAATGATGACACCGAACTCTGGACAGCTACCGCCATCTATGAGCGTCGGCGGCAACCAGAAAACTGGTTGCCGCCGTCGCTCATAGATGGTGGCAACCTTAATTCGAAGGAAGAATTGAGCGGGAGCGGAACGAGTGGCGATGTGCGCAGCAGCGCGAATGGTTCCGCAACCGCCTCGAGGCCGCTATCGCCTAAAGTTCCACTGCGTCGAGCGCTCCAGATTTCCTTGCGAAACAAGCGCAAATCGCTCGCTGGAAATCCACCGCCGAGAATAGAAGCTACAGCTCCGCTGCTCTTCCTTCTTCACCAGAGTGGAAAGGCTGAAAGTTGTTTTTTTTCTCTCGTGTTCTATGGCAAAGAGAATTTCTCGAGGTCTTTAAGAAAGCATTGTTCTATTTTTGGGAAGACACAAATGAAAGCTATTTTTGGTGAGTCCGTGCGTGACAGAACAAATGCAACTGGAATGTTTGTTTCATTTTATGTTGATTTGTTTACGGCATCATACACTCAGCCGTGTCAATCTACAAAGGTCTTAACTGCTGACAATATTTGACCACACCACAGGATAGCCGAACTGCATGGGTATTCCCCGCTCACAACATAAAATTCAACGAGTCTCATGAATCGAACATATATTGTATACGTACCCCACGGTGCGACATTATCCGAACAGGATTTGAGAAACGTCTCAAATAACGCAGCATATCCAATATGCCATTAAAACTTATATCATATCCAATGTTGTGTCGACAATCGGACGGAACCCGGCTTGTCTTGGCCCTTGGGGCACGTTTTGAAGAGCGCTACCTCAGTTTTGCACATCACCAAAGCAAATGAACGAACATGTCTATTCCGTCCCCATCAGCTATTTTTCGCGAAGACCGGGAACATAGCCGGGAAGGCTTTTCGGGGATTATCTTAACGGAAATAATCATCGAAGAACGTCGAACGGCCCGCGTCGCGGGCTGCTTGACTTTCGCTCTCTTCGATCGTTTCCTGTGAAGGCCGAGCAGGCTACGAGCCCTGGTATTCCCTGGTTCTCAGTGGAAGATAACACAAACAAAATTCCGAGGACATGCACTAAGCACTTCTTATGAGTTGTGAATGCGAAAGCATGAATGTCGTTCTTCCGCTCCCTTAGTTCGTCTGCGGTGTACTGGCGTGGACGGCCACGTTTCGCTACTGCCGAGGTAGCGGTAAGGCCCAAGGTAGCGGCCGCCGACGATATAGATGCCTCGGGCGCCGTCATGCTCCTCGGCGCCTAGAGAAGCAGAAGCGCCTGTCCCTAACAAGTGACCTTCGAGAGACCGCGAAAGTCCCCCGCCGACCCCCCCCCCCCCCCTCCTCCAGTCACTCATGTGCGGGCCAGCTGGCTGGGAGCAGACCCTACTCGAACCAAGAGGAACGGATCGGATCCATTCATCACCGTGCGGTTCCAATGCGTTGCGTCTCACTGGATCCGACTGGTTACACCCAGAACCGCGCGTTACCAGATCGGATTCGCGCGGATCTGAACTGTCCACAAGTTTAGAACCGCGCGGCTCCGAACTGGAACCGCTCCGATCTGACATTTTCGTACGGGTTGACTAGTTGCCACACATGTCAGTCAAACCGTAGCAGGACTTGTTACGCGAATCCACGTAAATGCCATAATATCAAGCGACCACAAAAAAAAAAAATTACCCGAGACTGTGGTGACGACAAAAAAAAAAAAAAAAACGACGGGTAGGAGCATATGCGTAGACTTCGGGGTGGCATCGGGGCTCGTGCCCCACATGGACTACGTTGATAAGGCATACACGCTGAAATCGAACTGTGAAGTGGATCGCAAAGTAAAAAAATGTGGCATAATTTTTTTTTCATGGATGTGAGTGTTGTGAATGCTCCCATTTTGTTTAGGCAAATTACGGCGGGGGAGAGTGTTCCGTCGTTGAAAGAATTCAAATTGCAAGACACGGAAGGACTCGTGGGTGCTCCAGACCTCAAAGTCGAACTCCCTTCCTACAAGCCACACCTGCCACGAGACACACGCTACAACAAGGTTAGCCATCTCCCCGTCCACTCCACGTCGAGAAGGTGTACCTTATGCAGCACAAAAGATAATCCGTGCCGCACACGATGGATGTACGAAGTGTGCAACGTTGGCCTGTGCCTGCAGGGCACCCGAAACTGCTTTCTTGGTTTCCATCGAAAGTGAGGAACAAGGAAGCCTTTTCTCAACTGAGCGAAGCAGAGCTGAAGAACTACCGACTTTATCGAGTTGCAGATGCTAACGTGTTTCTGTGTCTCTAAGAGAGAGCTTCACTGTTATATAACCTTGCAGCTAGATAAAACATATTATTAAATATTGCGTGGAAAAACAATTCCGACTTTATTGATTTATTTTTTATCCGGTCTGGTACAGTGGTCTCGCAAACCACCTACGTTTAGCCTCTCTATACATAATATTTCACCAAAAATCATTGGAGGCACATATTTAGGTTGTTTTACTGCCATGTGCAAAGTTTTAATTCGAAATTTTATCATGAAGTGCACCTGTCCCTCAAAAAGGGTTAAGCGGCCACCATCGCTTTTGCGCTTACCGATCGTAGGAGTGACGCGTATAAAGTCGCACCGTTGTGTAAAACTCACCGACGGAAATCCTTCACATAAAGTATAGACCTTTTTCGCAAGGGCGCTGCCATCTTGAATTGTCGTCACTTCCAGTATGGGCGAAAACATTGTTTTGCCGTCGCTACGCCAATAGAAGACATTTAGGAGATAAACGTAACCGTCACCGATTCTCGTTTTGCCTCCCCTCTATTTTTTTACTATTTGCAGGTTGAAACGTTTTGATATTCTTTCGTCGCCCATACCGGATATGCCTACTTGGCGGTCGGGAGGCTCGCAATAATTCGACGTAAGAACAAACCCGGCCGACTCCGACGGCCCGCCGTCACAGGCGGCTTAACCGGTTGTGTCGGAATCGTAGCCGGTCGCAAAAGTGTGAACCAGCCTTAATTGTAAATGGTGTATTGTTCCAAACAAAGTTACTCAAAGGGTGTAATCATGGGTATGTCTACAACTCTAGCACCCTTTTTACACCCTTAAAGGGTGTACTATTTTTAATGTGTATGGGCGCCCTATTAGCGGCGAGATGTTTCGGTGGCGCCCTCGTATGGGTACCTTTCGTGACGTCATTACCTTGAGAACAACAAGTGCGATGGTGTTTGTAATTAGCATGGCCAAAGCCTGAAATCATAGAGCTCTTGAACCAACACTGTCAACACCGTCAAAATTGAAGTCCTCACGTTCCTCTTATTTCCGTTGATGAGAACTCCTTTGCTGACGTCATAGTCAGCATTCCGCCAATCGTGGAAGGCCGACCACCGCGACGCTTTTGATCGCGCACGTCGCCAATAGACATCTTGAGCACCGGTCAAAACGGTGCACGCGCACTCTTCATTTCTGGGTCGCTAAACTCGTCAGACACAACTTTCTTTGTGTTATGACATAGCGGGGGAGGAGCTGAAAGATTGCTGCGAAGTTTTCTTTTCTCACAAACCCGCAGATCCGTATATCTTCGTGACGTTTTTCATTGAAGGGGCGAAAAATCCCTACTACTCCCTAGGCGCCGAGCTAGAGCAGCACGAGAAAGCACGCGGAGACGAACGTGGTTCGTATACGTATAATGTCACGATGAAGATTATCAGCTCCGACCTTGATGGTTTCTAAAAAGCACAGCGGAGGCTTGGGTAATTGCATTCTAAAATCGACACCGTCAAAGTTGATAGTCTGACATCGTTCTTATATCCACCGATAAAGCAGAGTTTACTAAGAAAACGTCCCTGTCGTCCCTTTTATTTATCTCGGCCTTTTGAATTTGATCAGAGCGTAGCCCGACGTGGCTAGGTAACAACCAGCCGAGTAGCATTGTCCACCTTTGGACGGATTTGGCTTCCGGGCAGTTGTCCCCCATCAGCGGGAGATAAAATAATTTTATGATAGACTTTCAAAGATTAGCCAAACTGGGATTAATTCTGCATTCATCAACTGAAATAAGAGTAATGTCAGTTTGTCAATATTGACGGTGATGTTTCGAGAACGCGAGAACACCAAGCATTATTCGTACACAACCAAACTTTTCACCGTCGACTCGAACACGCACCATCAAATTTGTCGTTCACAACTGATAATCCTGACCCTGACGTCAAAGTTATGAACTACAAAAGGACGTCACTGAACGCGCCTGCACACAACGAGCCCTGGCACGAGCCTCTCGATTGAAAGTCTGCTATGGCCGCTCGTAAGTTCATGGAACGCGACCCGTTTTAATTGCAGAATCTCTAGAACAATAATTTCGAAAATTGCACGCTGTGCTGTTCCTCGTCATCGCTCAGTTGGAACGCCTCTAAGCAGGGTCGTCGAAACAGAAGAACGGGAGGGAGGCGATTCACCCCCCCCCCCCCAAGTGGCGTCGAAAAAGGGAGCGCAAAGGGCATAAGGGTGTAAAGAGGGGGGGGGGGATATCGCCCCAGCCCCGGACTATAGCATTTCAGAGAGTTATAATAAAAAAAAATGACAGACGTTTGCAGTTCTCTGTAATGTCGAATTAAAGCGCAGCTCTTGAGGAGGAGGAGGGGAGGGTACGGAAGGGAGGGTATGCCCCTCCACCCCCCCCCTCTTCCTATCCTGCTTGCCTCTCATTTAGCGGGGAAACCTAATTGATGTTAAAATTACGTGACGTCAATTTCCCCGCTAAATTTAGTGAAAAAACGTCCCATAACGAAACGCGCGCGCGGTTACGCCGACGGCGACGCCGCTCAAGGTCGAAACGGGCGCATAAGAGTTGCGCCCTAAGACTTCGGGGGAAGGGATATCCTCCTTCTTCACTACTATTACCCCATCCTCTCTCTCTCTCTCTCTCCCGAACAATTTCTATGGCCCATCCTTACCCCTATTTGAGTGTGTGTTTGTTATACCTTTTTTTTCCCCCGTTCCACGGCTTTTCCTCGCCATTCCCCCTCGCCCCCTCATCTCTCAGACATTACCGACGTCTCTATACATAACGCTTGTGGGTGTCCCCGGTGGCGTTGTTAACAGTGGCGGAAGATGAGCTCTAAGACCACATACACCGCGCACGGCTCCACAATATCACAAAGTTTAATCTTCGCCTCGATTCCGAAGCGAAGATTTTGGCCTCAAATAACTCCTTCCCAAAGTTGTGAAACGTCACTTTGTCGTCACCAATAACTTCCACAAACGACAATCTTGCGACGACAAAGTTCAGAGTATTTACAGCCCGCCTAGGTACAATCTACGTTTCATTGATTCTATCGCGGCGTAGGGATGTAGGGACACGCAGGCGCGACGTCATCAGTGCAGCCCGTTCAATCGGCTGGCCCCACGGTGTTGCTCGCGCGCGCTCCGATGAAGCTCGCTACAACTTTGTGCCTAACATTCTCGCTGGAATTCGAGCACCGAGAGAGCTTGGATGATTGACATCTCGTCCCGCGTGACGCCAACGTCGCGAGTGTCCAATCAGCACGCTCTGCGAACTTCGTGCCCAACTTTGTGTTTGACGAGTTTAGCGACC
>JAZHYW010037135.1:0-12887 GCA_037355805.1 Ixodes ricinus
GGTATTCCTCATTCCTTACATTTTCCTGGATCATGCGTTTTGTTCCCCGGTCCCTTGAAAAAGCATTGATAGGTCCAATAAAGCTTGGGTTTGGGCTAGTTGGTTCATTCAGTATGACTGTTCTGCGCTGCTATGGTTTACGAACTTGGACAGGGAGACTAAGAAGGAACACACATACACACGAGCGCAACTAACAACTGGTTGTATTTTCCTTCCACACCATGGATGAAAAAAAACACATAGAAAAAGATAAAGAACAAGGGGAAGACGTAATCAGATCCTAAACAGTCATGCAAGTGTCATCTCAAAATTAGGTACAACGCCGGAGCAAGTTTGTAGAGTGCGTTGAAGGCGTGGTCTACAAAATACCTCTATACGTACGAGAAGAAATCCTATATAGGCCAAACGGGTAGGTGTTTAAATGAGAGGCTCACGGGAACACAAATACGCGTGTGAGCAGTTGCAAGCACCAGGGAAGTCTCCGCAGCACACTGTTCCAGATGCCCTGCGTTGCTTTGTTTGGATCCCAGCGTCTATCTTGGAAAGGTCGAGCGAAAGGACGAAGCGAGAAATTATGGAGGCCTTTTTTCATGAAGTCAGGGAAGCACGGAACGTGCGTCAGTGAACCGTCCGGTTTTCCTTAACTAAAGAAATGGACTTGCTAAAAAAGATGCCGCATCATGATGAGTAGCGGGCAAGTGTAGGGCCGCTGCAGCCAATATCCAATTTTGAGATGACACTTGCATGACTGTTTAGGATCCACGGTTATGTCTTTCCCTTTGTTCTTTATCTTTTCTATGTGTTTTCTTTCATCCATAGTGTGGAGAAAAAAATCAAACCAGTTGTTAGTTGCGCCTTCGTGTCTTCTGTGTGTTCCTCTGGTCTCACCTTGTCCAAGTTACGTAAACCACTAACTTGCGCAGAATCTAAATACAGTAGCTGATGAGGTTCTACTGTGAGTGTCATTGTATGTGAATTGTATGGACATTTGCAGATTTAGCCCTTTGATTTTCTGCTGCCCAACATCTGTACAGCACATAAGACTTTGGGGTTTTTGCTTAACTCTCGTATGTAGCACAGAAGAACAGTCTATAAACACCGGAGCCAATCAATGCGCATTGTGTGAACTTTTACATCTACACCACTTTTGACCGTGCTGGATCGGTTAGCTTTTACAGCATATTTGCAATAGTTAACAGGGGTCTGAGAAAGTTGAGAAGAGTGTGCCAAGGGACCTGTGAAGCACTTTTCTGCCACCCTTTAGGAAACGGCCGACTTGAGAATGCGCGTGCCAAGGTCCTCCTGTTCCTGCCAGATGGAGTCTCCATGTGCGACTTCATGCTAGAGGCTGGGATTGCTGTACGCAAACGAGGAGGAACCTATGGAGCAGAATGGCGAGGTAAGTTTTTGCAGAAGACTTTGGTGTTTTCTGAAACGTCTTGTTGGTTCTGTGGCCAAGTGTTTTAAGCGCACTACAGTTCAGTGGCACAAGGAGTGGAAGCTCGCATTGTGGACTCTGAACACCTTAAGTTTGCACCTTCCGGCTTTCGTGTTGATGGGTGTTGTAGCGGCATATTTCTGCGATTGATGCATCCTAAAGACTCAGGTGGGCGAGCATTTCGAGTCAATCGAAGTGCGTTGATACCAACATAAAGCTCCGGTGGGCGAGCATCGTTTTACAACTTCCGGTTCATCGAAACTTTTACTTTACAGACGGAAGACAACGATGATGAGATGCAAGTGTGAGCCCGCCATTAGTCTGAAACCTCTTCGATCCGACATTTGCCGAGTGCACGATTGGCCGAAATACCGTTTTAGAGCAGCGTAGCGAAAGGAACCAGAGTTAGAAAAAAAATGGCAGATTGGCCAAGCACGCTTACCTCACCAATTCAGCCCTCTTGGTGCGGGCATTGCACAAGCTCGTCCCAAGTCCCACTTATCGTTATTGTGTTCACCGAGTGTCCCAGGCATTCTCGTTGTAGGAAACTAATCCAGAAACTTTCCTAAATCTGTCCGAGAAAACCTGGACAAATCCAGTCATACAGTTCAGGAGCCTACAGACATTGTAAACAGTAATTCACATATTAGGGAGAGTTTATCTCATAGTCATGCATCAGTGAGTGGTTCAGATCTGCTAAAATTGTGCTCGGGCTGGGATAAGCTTTACTAGGGACCACCGTTGGCCAATTTAGCAGCTTTTTTTATTTGTCTAGTGCAGGGGTGGCCAGGCTGACCCGACCCTAAGAGCCGCAAAACAAAACCACGAAACTTCAGAGAGCCGCGGGGGGGGAAGCAACTTTTGTCTAGAGCGATGAACGAGATTTGGAACTACTTTCAATCTATCAGAGTCAAAAGCAGTCCAACTGTACGTAAGTTAGCAAGCAGTAGCTCAAGACTACCAAACCGCTACCATTCTTTCGATTTAAAACGCGTTCCATTTCTCTTTTTGGGGAAGTGTTTGTGTGACCGGAAGGGTGGCCTGGCGGGGGGGGGGGGGTGTGGGGGAGGGGGCATGGAGCGCACTATTACACGCGAAGAACGCAGCTTGGCCACCCCTGGTCTAGTGGGAGAAATTACCATTTGCAGTTGGCAGGAGTTCTAGTGTTTTCCAAGTTATGTTAGGCGTTTTTTGTTGATGTTTTCTTTCTGTCAGTTTAAAGTATATTTTAGTTTATATTCACTAGTCATAAATAGCTACATTTTGTAGTAGGGTCGTAATTTTCGCTTACTCTCAACAGAATTGTTGTAAGTAAGAATAACACTTGTGACGCCATTGAAATATTACGGTGGCAAACCGTTGAAACATGCTGCTTTGAACTGATTTAGGCTTCAATGTATGAATTTGTTTTCAATGTTTGCCGGATGACGTGGGCCCGGCGAACTATTGTAAAGTACCGGGCAAGCGCCCACTCAAAATTTAGAGATAATCGCGAAAAATGGGCGATGGGCACTTGTCCGGTCATCAATTTTACATATAAATGTACTCTGCATATTTTCTCAGATCTTACAAACTTTGGTATGGGCGCTTAATGTGGAATGGGCGGGTGCGTCAATATTCTACAGTATGTGCGTCAATTCAGAAAAATGGGCCATAGGATTATACACTTTGAGACTGGTTGCTGGAAGTTCCAAGCGAAATCAGACGAGTCGGACACCTCTGCTGGAGAATATGACTTTTGCAAAGCATCTGAATTTTGTTACAGAGGCTTTGAACTGCCCTCCAAATATTGCACAAATGATGGGAACTATGAAGATGCTTGTCATTTCGTGCCAGGCATAGGCTGAACAACACCTGCTAACACCTGGTTAGCAGCAAGACCATGCAGTACTGCACATCAGTCTGTCCATGGAAGTCTTCGAAGTCTGACAGGAGAGCTCTCTTCCTGAGGGTTGTTTTTGGTGATATGCTCAATTTTAGGCTGATTATAGATGTGAGGACACTACCCAAAAGAGTCAACTTTTAAACCTTTGGCTTAATATGAATGGAATTTACAGTATGTACTGGCAGTTCGCGAGGGCAAGAATGCAGTGCGCAGTCCCATCAGTGTACATGTATTGTGAAAGAGTATAGTTTTTATCAGGAACTCACTGACAGTGTTTAGGAAAACTGTTGGGTAGAAAACTAATGTATGTCTAACATTTTCTTTACTAGTTACGCAGCAAAATGCTTAAAAAATGGAACTGTAAAAAAAAATTCCCCCAATAGTAATTTTTTTTTATGTGCCATTAGCATGCTAAAAATCAAATTTCTTGCCTTTTATGTTGTTGACAAAATCTTGATGTCCTGCACAAAAGCTTACTAAAGTAAATAAAAAAAACGCAGTTGCATTTGCCTATCAATTCGAGTTAGGAAAGACAATGAGTGAGTCTTTTTCTTTTGTTCCCATCACCAAGCGATTAGTTTCCTAAGTGAAATCCTATGCCAAAATCGTAAGGATAAGGAAAAAAATGTGTTTCAAAGTGGTGGAACCTCTCCCTCTTCTTTAGCATCAACTTGCTCGGGAAATACGCTGATAAAAAAAAAAATATACTATGCGGTGTAAAACATGAACATCTTGGGAAGGAACAGCAAATAAAACTTTTTTTGGCAGTACTCTATATCTGTGTTCACCTCAACAAAAAGCAAGTTTTGCGCATTGTTCATTAACGGCAGAAGTAGTTCTTCTGAATCTGGTTGTCGGAGGAAGAAGCGATGCTTTTGCGATTACAACGTGTACGTCTTGATAAGATAACGTATATCAGATCTAATATTCACCTACATATATCACATTATCAACGTAAAGGTGGAAATTAGTAATGCTCTCGAGGAGCCGAACTTTTACCTACGGTTCTTGAAGTGAAAACAGGTGTGCTGCGAAGTTCACGTGGCGCCCCCTCACGGCGAACCGGGGTGACGTCACGGCGGAGAAATTCTTCCTCGACTCGCCCGCTGCGCCTGTGGAGGCTGCGGCAACGCTAGCTGTTGGCGGCGCTCGTTTCTATTTAATTTTTTTTTTTGGCGTGTTTTTTGTGGGAAGTGTAAATTTTTATGTGTGGCTTTATTGAGGTATGGCCTGTAGCTGCAGTGAGCGAGCTTCAACAACATTTTAAGCCTGGTTGACATGAGACCAGGCAACGCATGAATCACAGCTGGTATATAAAAATAAAAATATAGCCACCTGTGCAGGAGCGTCACTATGGATTACATCTCACACAATAAATGCTGCTGATGAGTTGAATGAATTGGCAGGTTGTGTATACTATTTTTGTATCTGTTTTTGTTTTTTAAACAAGATCGCCGAGGCAGAAAAGCTGCATGCTGCTCGAGCAGCATGCTAAATACAGTCTGGGCCATGGGAGAGAATCACAAGTAAGACAACCCAAGTGCAGGGGGCAGAAGTAAAAAAACAAGGAACATTTATTATATTCATTGCTTGATTGACCTATGCTGGATTCAGGATAGTCTTTCAATGGACTACCGGGTGGTATCTGTGGACTTTTTATATATCAACCCTCAAGTAATGTATAGTAAACGTAATGGAAGTGTCTAGCTTATTATTAGTCACTTAAGCCTAAATTGAGATTTTACATAAATCGAATTGTCCTGGAGCTAAAATACCAAATGTTTTTCTCACGCAGACTGTCACCCTTCACAGGTTCCACATTTTCTGCTAATAGTGCTGCATCTACCACTGGACAGACGATTCGAATAGCTTGTTTTTACGCCTGTTTTCCTTTGTTGTCAGAGGTCCAGCTGTTGGGAGTTTGGAGGCTGAGGAAGCTTTTGAGGACCTGCAGCAGTGTCTCTTTTAATTGGAAATTTAATGACAATTCAAACTAAACGGTGTATTTTCCGAATACCCAAGGCTGGAATAAAGAATGTCAGGAAAAAGTATAAACATTCCAAATAATGGTACTATTGCTGTGCATATTTCGGGCAGTTCAATACATATCATACAGGCAACTGGGGGCAATTCGGCCATTTTTGCTGCTACCATACAAACTAATTTCCAGTAATTGTGCATCTTCTAAAAATATGCCTGCATACGTGTATAAACTATATAATTAACTTACGAAGAAGCCACATTAATGTAAAACAACCCTGTTCACTGAGCACTTCAAAGACAATCAGACGCAGGGACTTGAAAACATCTGCGAACCAGCGCATGCAAGTAGCAGAGCAGAGTCAGGGTCGCAGAGCTAATTTTGCCGACCACCCAAAGGCCACATGATATAAATGCCACTTCAAATGCCTTGAAAGCGGGATGTAATATCATCCTAAATCATGAACATGCAAGAGACAGAATTCCAACGTCTGAAACACTTCTACCGACCCCTCGCAAGATTGCCTTGTGTCATGTGGACGGACGGCAGGGGAGGTTCATTGGCGGAATCGCCTCCGCCGATAGCTGAGTTTGGTAACCCCATTTTAAAGGTAAAGGGACAAGCAGGCTCATAAAATGCGGAAGCACGTCAGTATCGGCCTAACTCAACGTCTTGTACACTGGGTAAACGAGGTCCCGCTCCTCGAAGAGCTTGCGGCACTACAACGCCACAACCAGGAAATCGCGGAGCGAGAGTCCTCCGCCTGGCGTCACTGTACACCTCGCCCAATCTGTGTTCGCTCTCGGGGCTAATAGATATGTTTATGAATGTTTAAATATGGCATTTTTGAAAATCAACTTTTTTGGCAGAAATATTTTTTTTTCTGGGTAGTGTTTGTTGGGGCAGTTAAAGGTTGTTCTTACCCTGCACCTTAAATTTTGCATTTATTTTATTTAATTTTTTGTGGGTTTTTTTTTTAGTTGTCAGTACTAATGGGAAGAATCGGGAGTTTGGAGAACTGACGCGGAGTACTCGGGGATGTTCCCAGGAACCCAGTTTGGGAAACCTGTGCTGTAGACGGTGTGTGGCGCCTTTTGCAGGTGTCCCGTGAGGCGGTGCCATGCCCCTACGAGCCCGTGGCATTCCCGGAGAAGCGGGGTGTTTCCTGTACTGGTGACACACCTGGAGGACGTGACCCTGGGCAGCGTGCAGCTGTCCAGGTGGCCCACGCCTCCAACCAGGAGCAGCGGGAGATGAACGCCTCTGTGGACGCCTTCAGGGCCATGGCCGAGGACGCCCAGGGCGTGGCCGAGGACTGCCCCTGGTGCAGAGCCAGCCGGGGTGAGCTGCCCTCGACTCGAGGGGACAATAACGCGGTCGACTGCCGACATTTCGAGCTCATGGGGACAGGAAATTATTCAAATTAAGCAAACTTTGTATGAAGTGAATATTGTGATAGCGAGCATTGTGTTGAGTGAACGTTGCATTAATAGCCGCGTCACTGGGGCGACGGACAGCAACAAACGACAACGGCTACAGGACAACGGCGACAGACGGCACGCGACAGACAGCCTGTTGTCGGGGAGTCCGCCGTCCACCTGGCCACACGGCGCAGAACACGGGGGCAAGGAAACTTGTTTCGTAGTGGGACTGGAGTTGTCAGCGAGCGACTACAAGATACACAGACAAACAGAGTCTGGCGCGCAGTTTTCATGTTTTGCTCTTGGAGGCGTAACAGCGCGACAGACACGGTGAAAGTGGAGAGCGATTACTTTATTTCTTGATTAAAGCTTCTGGTTGTCTTTATTTGCTGCTGGCGACTTTGCATAGGCAGTCGTGACAATCGACACGCAAACTTTTCCGGACTAGAATTCCCGAATTATCCCACTTTTGTGTCCTTCAGTGTACCAGTTGCCACAGAATTTCGCCGATTTTGAGAATGTTTATAACATCAAATCCGAATGTTCAAGGGCATGTGTTTTTGGGGGACAATGCGGCATCCCGATTACAGTCAAATCCGCTATCAGCGAAATTGGCGGTGCCGCGAGAAAAATTACGTTGTAAGCGAAAATTTTGTTGTTGCGAAATTCACAAAAAAATAACACTACCTGAACTGGTAGAGTACAGAAATCTTTATTTCCAGAGTGTGTCGGCGTCGCCTGCTTCCTTTTCGCTTGTTAGGAGCTCCGTAGCCGCGGTTTTCACATGTGGGCGAGTAAGTTCATGGCAGTCGTCCATCATGCACAACCACGTAGTTTCTGAGAACGTCGAGCGCTAATCAGTCGCAGCGCGCCATGGGCCAGCGAGGCTAAGGCCTTCTGCTGCAGCGGCGCTTCCGCTGATGGGATATCTTCTTGCTCTCGTCTCCACAAACCATGTGTACACAGCACTTGCCGAGACTCTGCGATGCGCCCGAGCGGTGTTAGTTTCTTTAATTCGCTTGGCGATGTCCCGATCACGAGGCCGATCTTGATTGCATCTTTCGATTTTAGGATCGCCGACAACAGAACTTCGGAGAGAATTCCAAACTTTTCGGCGATGACAGCTTTCTTCTGTCCACTTGCAGCCTGGCAGGATGCGAGCTTTATCTTGTAAGGATAAAGCTTTACGCGTTTTGCTTGGTGGTGCCATCGTGCCAGCGCAAAAGACCACGCGAACTGTCGTTACCGTAGCACCGCTGCACGCCCGTGCCCATACTGATAAAATGGCAACCGACAAAGAAGAAAAAAATAATAAAGAGGGCGACTGAGCTTTGGCTTTGGATAATCTGCAGCAGAGCATTATCAAGCCAAGAGCTAAATTACGTCGGTCGCAACAGCGTGAGGAAGGCCAGCCTCATCACCGTCGCCATCAAGTAATGGCGGCCTGCACGCCCGGGGCGCTCGGTCCAGCGTTGGCGCTCGGATACCAGTTATCAGTGACAGTTCCTGGTGGTTCAACACGCGATTTTAACTTTATAGTAGACGTATTTTATGTGTCAAAATGGACCAGTGCTCGGAAATTTGTTTTCCGTACGGAAAATTAAACTTTGAATTTGAGCTACTTCCCTGTAAATTTCGTTCAACCGGAACAGCACAAAAAACGGTGTTCGCTGGTAGTGAAATTCTTATGCATTGACTCCTATGGACCGTTGACGGGGATCCGAAAAATATTCGTTGAACCGGAAATTTCGTTGAAGCGGCGTTCGTTGAGGCGGGGGTTCCGACTTATTACAGAATGTAGATGACAAGTCGCTCGTCTGCCGGAATGTCGTGTCCTACTTCGTGGTGAGCAGTGCTCACTTTGGTCAGTCCTCGAGACAAGGGTGTATCCATCCTGATGCAGGGCGTGGGCCTCGGTGTCTTGTAGCACCACCTTCGCGCACCAAGTTTTCGCCAGAGCAAAGCCAGCCACAGCGAATTCCCTTTCGCAGCACGACCTCCAGCAAGCAGGTGCGCCCCGCGACCACTACGAGCAATCGAGGAGCGGGAACTGCGGGAGCGATCAGTGGCTGCCAAGGACTTCTATGAAGGTCGAGCGGCAGAGCCGAGCCACGGGGAGGAAGGAGAGAAGGTAGAAGGTTGGGAAGAGAGGCAACAGGAGGTACAAGCGGGCGAGGAGCATGAGTTTCTCCGAGAGATGTTCCCGGTGGGACTGTTTGCTGCGCTTCAAGTCAACGACAGACAAGCACTCAGATCAGTCGTTTGTTGGCACTTGTACTGCGTTTGTTGCAGGTGTTGGTCATTACAGTGAGACAGCATCAGCGACACGGAACTTTGTGGTGTCGCTGGACAAAAATCTGTGCTTGTCGCTCTAGTGGGACGAGGCTATAAGCAAACATTATATTAAGCAAACATTGCATTTGACAGAACATTGCATCAAGCGAACATTGTATTAAGGGGGATACTGCCTTGAATTGCCCCTTTTTTCCAAATAATGCATATTCAGAACTGCAGAGTTTTGGCATGTATGGATAACAAGGAACACTGTCACAAGTCTTGTCAATGTGCACTGACAAACAATGTAAAAATAATTATTCTTTATATGTTGGTGAGGTGTGCTGCCTGCATAGCACTCGTCATCCTACAAGTGAAAATAGCTGAAAACAATGTCAGTATCATCAGAAGAAGTTTGAGGAAGACATCACCTACACTGCTGGAAAAAATTTCTGGCATTTAAGGCATAAAAGAAAATTTTAAAATGTCATCTTGAAACTTCAAGTGCATTTATTTCAGCTTTACTTTTGGCAGCAAATCCACCTTAATAAAACTATTGCTTCAGTATGAAACTACCGAGAGACTTAATATTTTGCAGATTATATGCCGAAACTTTATCGGGCCGTTTACTATGAACTTAGATTTTACAATTTCATGTTCCTTTATTATGGAAAACTTTTAATTTGCAAAACTTGGCAAATATTAAAAAAACAAAAAAAAACTTTTATAATTTTTTTTTTTTTAATTTATAAAATACATACTTTTTAAATTTCTTTTCATAGTAACCAGCAACAAGTATTCCAGTATGCATTCCACCAGAAAAATATGTGGTGATCAGCACCGTTTCTCAACGATAGATTCATTGAGCAGATTCCATACCAAAGCTACGTTTCGGGGTATAGTACCTCATAAGATTGGTTCACAGGGCTGAAACTTTGCCTGCCACTCCTTCTATAGGGCTACAAATACCACCTGCGAATTTCACACCGATTGAGTGAGCAGTTCAAAAGTGAGACATGTCCAGGTAGTGTCCCCCCTTAAGCAAACATTTTATTTCGGATAGAAAATGCCAGTTTTAATTTGATCAAAGTAAATTAAAAGAAGCGCTTTTGTATTGAACAGATTTTTACTCTGATTTTCATTTGGTTCTCCTGGAGATGACTGGTCCGTCTTTAGAAGATGTTTTCTTAGCTGCAGGGAGCTGCTTGTGTAGTTTGTTAACGTTCCAGTTTTCTTGTTCAGGAACGCCTTGTACTCTGAAGTGCTGGAAATGCGACAAGAGATGGTACCGTGCGCAGTGGTGACCGGCGTGCGAAAAAAAAAAGTGACCATCCTCTACGTGGACTTTGGCAACAGTGAAAAGGTTTCCATGGTCCAAGTAAGACTTTCATAGTTTACGTTCTTTTGGACCGATTTGTGCTGAAGTGTCAGAAGCCTATTCTTTTTGTTTGAAACCGACTATTAATTTAAAACTTGTCGAAAGGATAGCTTACACAATTCCCGTTACAGGGGTTCGTAAGTTCTCAAAGTATGTCCTCACGGGTTACTTGGGCCCCAAAATTTTCTCACCCATCCCTGCTCCAAAGTAATGAATTCCCTGTTTAGGCATCTTTTTGGCAGATCTGAGCCATCTATCGATACGTAGCTATAAGTCAAACACTCGTTCTGTATAGTGCACTATTTTTACAAAAGGTCTGTTGTCTTCTGTACTGCTTTAATGCCCCGTGCTAAGACCGGAAAGGACCATCGAGTCGAGTGTAAAGAACCCCTGTCCTGTCCTATAGCACTTCTCGTACGAAGCATCTCCTTACGGACAGTGTTCAGTTTTATGAGTAAGTGTGAGTGCCTTCAGTGATTCCTGGGAAAATGTGACAGGAGCCTTTTGTTGGTCCCGAGAGCAAGCTTATCTGCCGCATAGTACTTCTAGCTCTCCTTGTTACAGTTTCCTGCCAGTTCCCGTTTTGTATTGATCTCCGAGTCAGAGTGTGAAAGATGTCATCGAGCATAAGATTAACCTTATCTTTGAAAGCAATGGAGGGCGACCTTGTGGGCAACGTCCAACAACTTCACAAATAAGCGGGTCAATTTAAGGGACTGCCGATGGCTCTGGAGGAATTTAAATGAACAAATAAAATGAATAAATATCTTAGCACGCTTCCTGAGGGCCGACAAATCAGGCCTTGTTTTCCGCGGTGACCACTTCAGACCCTAAGGACTTGGGAGTCTACGGAGCACTCTAAGCTTGCAGGCTGGTTGCTCTTCCAGGGAAGTTCCACTACCATTCCGATGCAAGCCAGGCCATGCCGTTTCTCTGGGTGTCAGTCCTGGTGAAAACAGTGCGAAGAGCAGTGGACATGCTTTCGAGCATTCTGTTTGAGAGTGGAAACAAAGGGTTCTGGCCAGGGTGAAAGTAAGTTGTATTTATCTTATCGTTTCCGCTTCTCCCACTTTCCACACCATCTACATGTTGTGTGCCAAGTTAACCTAAGGGAAGAACAAGGTACTGTTTATTTACAAGTGTCCGTTGCCTCAAAGGCTTGCAAGGTTTCAGCAGGTTGAATGTGGGGCAAGAGGCTGGCGGTGCATTTCGTTTTAGGCAGTGAAATATTAGCCCAGACTGCCTCCCTTTGTTTCACTATATTTAGCGCAGCTTAGTTATTGCCTTCCATTGCTGTTCAGGATAAAGCGAAATGTACAAGTAGTGCATGAAAGGAAAAAGTGGAGATCTTGTCTCGACGGCTGGTGAAAAGCAAATTTTATGTAGTGAAGGTTCTTAATCTGCCAGTCCTTAGTTTCCTAGGTGCTTGGTCACATAGTTGTAGAAACCTTAATTAGCTTGCAGTAATCGATTTTAATGATCCGCTTATGCAGAAGTGAGATTGTTTTGATTCTAAAAACCCTTAAGGAGGATACAACCTCAAAATTCAAATTTTTCGAAAAAGTTTGTTTCTGAAAAAAGTATTTTTGGTTCATTGGGGAGACACTGCAGAAAAAAAAAATTTCTGCAAAAAACGATGATTTTGGAAAAATTACATAAATACATCCAACAACATCTGAGAGTATTTCCAGAAAGTTTCATTAGTTTAGACTGCATAGTTAATTTTTAATAAATTATTTTCTGTCCACTGAAGCTAAAGAAAAGGGTAGGGTTTGGAGCACTTTGAGCGCAGTTTTCTCCGTTGCACTTTTTGGTATAAATTCCATTTTAGTCAGCCTATCGTTTAATAATGGCAATACAAGGAAGGCTACGTTCTTACTTTTCCTGACTGAAATTTAATAAGGATATGGCTATGGAATGCTTTTGTCACTTTACAAATGTCTTTTATAAAAACTTTTGACATTTTGTTAGAAGACACAGAAAACCAAAAGTTCACCAATTTTGCAGAGAGAAAATTTATAGAAATAACTGACTTCTTACAAAACCTTTCCATAGCCGCACCCCTAGGCATTCTGCTACATATCTAGCAAATACAAATCTTGAATATTGTTATAGTTTTCCGACGTATAGGATTACTAAACAATGTGGACGATGTTGCTGATAGAAGCTGTTTTAATTTCCTTCTCATTTACCCGACAGACCTGAAAGTTTGTTATGCACCTCTAGCGTGACCACCAGCCTTCCCTGTAAATCTAATTAATTTTAAGCCAAGGGTTCAAAAGTTGACCCTCTAGGTCGTGTGCCTGCCTAACTTTGTAAGCTTAGCGTCAAAAAGTTTCATTTAGAAAATCGCGAGGTTTATTTTTGCAAGAGAAGATTTTCAGGCAGCGTGGCCCCACTGCGATGTCCCACTGAGGCAAGACCACTGCAAAATTTGGTACATTGTCTAGGCCTACTCGCACTCGTTCGGCGCTTGGCAAATGTTTTACCTTCATTGGAGGCTCTATTTT